>SSHR01000688.1:0-64026 GCA_006518225.1 Fusarium neocosmosporiellum | reverse complement strand
ATACAAAAAAAGGTGTCTCCTCATTGGCTTGTCTCTTGCCCTGCAAGGTTACGAGATGGCTTTTCAACTCGGGTCTCACGGCACTTGGGAACATACAACACAAAACCACAACACGTGAAAGAGACTTGAACAACATCAGTTTTCCCCAAACACCAGGTTCCCTTATCATCGTCTGGCCCTCCCACGTCCCCTCCCCTGCCCCTGATTCGCCTGATCGTCCGGCTCAAAGCCCCTGTCGTTCAATATCACCCCAAACAACCCCCCAAGGAAAAACCCATGACTGAGGATGCTGACACATCGTACGGCGGCTCCCGCTTCGTTCTCGGTCTGCTTCCGGCGTCCTGTCCCCTTTTTACCGGGACGCCGGCTTGTGCCTGTCATCCGTGCTTTTGGAGTGAAAGCCCTGTTTTTTTAAACTCTGAAGAAGCTTTGTCCGGGGAAGGTCGGGTCGCTATAGATCCCAGTTTGCTTGCTTGTCCTTGTCTTTCTCTTCGTCTCGGTCGATCATCTTCAAAGGTTCTGGGTCCCTCGCCTTCATGCCTCGGCACAAGAAAAAGACACTCTAAATGAAACTTTTGCGCCACTACATTCTTGGTCAAGAAGTAAACTTTCAAAACTCAAATAACCAAACTAACAAAACCCCCATGGACCCTGAAATTCCTCATCCCCCCCTTGTCTCCCGTAACTTCCGGATCGTCTCTTCGGGACTTGAGGTGTGATTGATTAGATCAATTTCGGCACTTGCAACACATCAAAAGGAAAGCTTGCCGTGCCGTGCCGTGTTCGTTGTAGGCCCGACAAGACATATACCGTGGCTCTTTCTCCCGAGCGCAGAAAGACGGCTCGGGCTGAAACCCGGGAAGAAAAAAAAAAAAAAAAGAAGGAGACGTATGTCGTGTAACCCATCAGTGTTGCACTAGATTTCGGCTCGACATTGCGTAACAGAAGGATCTATTACAACCAGTCAAAGAAGCACGAGTTGTCAAACTGGGTGCTATTCGCAGAGAATACTCTCACGTTCTGGAACGTTATTGTTGCCGAATGTAATATCAAGAAATATGATATTCTCTATGTGCTCTACTTTTCTCCAAGGTGCTTACTGTTGTATCCATCTCACCTCACGGCTTGACACCATCCTGAACATAGTAAATTGCACTTCCAGTGGCGGGCCGACTCACAACGACGGCCCCCTTCTTCTGCTCCTCTGTGAGCTCGCGCTTGGAAAAGTACTCCTTCTCCAGCGCCTCTGTAACAGCCTCGACCTTGTCCGCCGGAACGAGGTGCACGCTGCAACCGCCCCATCCCGCGCCGGTCACCCGTGCACCGTAAGCTCCGGACCGCAGCGAGATGGCACAGATCTCGTCGAGCTCGGGGCAGCTGCACTCGTATAGGTCACGGCACGACACCTGCGTCTCGTTGAGGAGTTGGCCGAGTTCCTTGTTGAAGGGTGTTGTGTCAGTTGCGCCCGTGTGGACGGGGTTCTCGAGGAGGGCCATGAAGTGGAGGACACGGAGGGCTTCGGTGAAGACGTGCAGGGCACGCTGGCGGAGCTTGAAGCGCTCGGCTCGGACCGGGAGGCGGGACATGAAGCGGGCTTCAAGCTCTTGGACTGTAATGTTGAGCACCTTGGCTACCTCCTCTCGCGTATAGCCTTCCTCCTGTGTCAAAGTGTTCCTTGTCACCTCGATCAACTTCTTAAGCTCCTCCTCCTTAGTAACACTCTTGGCGGCTGCGTAGTCTGAGCCGCTCTGATGGTAGAAGAAGGTCTCGTGGAAGCCCTGAAGACTGATGCCCAAGGGGCCTGCGTCCTCTGGCAGCTGAGTGCCCGGAGGGTTAAGGACGGCATTAAGATAAGCTGCAGCAATGCTGCACTCGACTACACGTAGGTTGTAGTGGATTGGACCTGTAACCTGCTTGTTGGATGTGACAAAGGACTGCACGATAACGAAACAGAGCTCTGGATGTGTAGGGGGGAACTTGACAGGTCGAGCCTCGAGGCTTGGGCTGAATGAAACGAAAAGAGCGGCGCCTTTCTCAGAGAAAACAGAGGCGGCCTGATCCATGCTATGAGATTCGAGTTAGCTATACCAGAAGATGTATGTAGCCTGGATATCACGTACCCTCCCGAGTTGACTCCTACAGCACGCTCGTTGACGATGGCGAGCTCTGTCAACTCCTTCTTGTCCACCTCCTTCTCGCCGTTGGCCAGCAGAATAGCCAATGAGCTGGTGCTCACCACAGCGGCACTCGAGCTCAGTCCTCCACCGACGGGAACTGTCCCGTCCATGAGGAGCTCCATATTGCAGGGTTTGAATCCAGCTCCATGCTTCTTCCTCAACAAGCCAAGCACACCTCGAAGTCCACTCTTGAAGTAATTCGTCCACTCCAATTTTGTCGCATCGATCGTCACATCTCCGTCGATAGGAACCTCAAAGTCCCTGGCCTCAAACTTGTCCTCAACATTGGCGATGCGGATGCGGAATGTCTTGGCGTCGTCGGCGACGGGTGTGTGAGACACGGCGAGGAGGGCGTCGGCGGTGATGGCCATGGGAAGCACCGAGTAGAGGGAGTAGTCAATGTGCTCGCCAATAATGTTGACTCGGCCAGGCGAGCGAGCGACAAAGGAAGCTGGGTGTCCGTATGTGGACTCGAACTTGGCGAGGAGGTGATTCCATCGTGGTCCTTCGGTCGCGAGAGAGGCCGGAGGGTAGATGTCGGCGAGAGCGTTTGCGACGGGGACGGAGCGAGACATGATGGCAATTGCTGTCTGCTCTACTTGTCTTTAACTTGCGATAATCTTGGAGATTGGTATCTGCGACGTCTCAAATGTCGTTCGCTTTGTCGCGTGAGGAAGCTGTAAGCGTTGCAACGTTTCTATGCCCCGCTATTGCCCCTCGTAGGATGCGTCGTGGTTGCAGCTTGTGATTGATGACGTAGGCAGCTTTGAAGAGCTCAGCTTTGAAGCTCGTCGTGATAGCCGGCCAATTCTATAGAAATAGGAAGTCCAGCAGAGAGACCAAGTGTAAATGTATCAGGAGAAAGACCTGCAGAGTCGTCGGGTCTCAACACATCTTGTACCCCGTGTTCAACGTTCGTCAAACCCCTCTCCAGCTTGTTGCGCCGAGTATATCCCCACCTATCGGCGTGTCGCCCAGGGTCTTTTTGCCTATGGCCAGTTCCCCGTAACAGGTATCGCGCGGTCCGCTGCTCGGTGGAATATGGCGCGTGGTCTTGAGCCTGTGGAGATTTCTCTGGTTGATGGGCAGACGAGGCCCGCGGTTCTGGGTCATTGAGTTGGCTGCTCGGGTTGCGCTCGGGTTGCGCTCGGTTCCAGATCCGATCGAGGCATGACGTTTCTTTGTAACGGCATACTTTGTGAATCAGGTGAAGGGAACCCATGATTGGAAAGGATTTCGGTCAGGCAATGGTGGAATGATGGAATTGGTTCAAGTGGTGGGATGCGCGGGTGAACTTTCGGGGGCAGTTCCACCGACCGCCGAATAGTCAACTCGTACTATCAAGTTAATGCAAACAGACCAACGATGGCCATGAAACACTGCTTCATAGCGAACAGTCTTCACATTTGCACTGACAGCTGGTCAACACTGGCCCAGCTGTCAACACTGGTCATTCTGGCTGCCATGCAGGCAGGCACTGGCAGCCGTCATGGTGTTCGTTCCATGACAACCAACCCACGATCATCAGCCACTCCACACGGGATAGAATTATCGCTTCTCTCGATCAAGCACGAAACCTCCAGAAAACAAGATCGAAATGTCCTACCCGGCGCAGGAGTTACAGCCAAACACCCTGTACCTGACCATCTCAACACCCGAAGCGCCCGCGAGCGCCACCGCACACATCTACGATGTCGACATGACCTGGCTCAAAGGCGCCCTGGCAGCACCCATGGAAGGAGCCGACAACTTCGAATGGGGAATCTACTGGCATCGAGGCCAACAAGACGGCACCTGGTACATGATGCACCGCGCCGGCGATCCTGAATTGCCCACCTACCAACTCGGCCTCAAGGTGAAGCCCCCCTTCAAAAGCATGGAGATGAGGCAGTCACCACGCCTCCATCACCACGTCGTCGGGCTCATCCGTCTCATGCGAATCACCGACTTGACCGGTCCCCAGATCACGACCTATCTCGACTGGCTCGCGCCCAGGGCCGCAATGAAGGCGCAGAGGAGCGTCATGTGGGCGATGACAGTCTACGGCCGGACGCGGAAGCACGTCGCCAAGGTGCGCGGGGTTTGTGAGCTTGGGTTTGATACCTCTGGGTTGATCCGCGAGGTGCTGCAGTTTGCGCATCGCGAGGTTTGGTATGCGTTGGCTGGGCAGCTGCCGCGTCCCATCTTTCAGCCGCCTGTCGGAGTCGAGAAGGAGACGGCTTGAAGCATTGTGTGAGGAGAGTACTTTGGGTGGTGAGTGGGAATCGTGAATGCCTAGAGAAGTTGAACATGGCTAACTGTCGCATAGCAAATGGCCACTCTGTACCACAGTCTGTTCGTCAAATGAGAATGTTCACGGTGGTTTAAGAGGTGAAGCGTCGCGGGTTGACATCGTTCGTTGAACACGTTGGGTGACGAATACTCTCCATTGGTGCTGTACTGTTCCTGGGCTGTTACGAGTCTCGTACGTGAGATGGGACGAGAACTGAACACGAGGCGATATAAATTGTACGAGAGTCTAGGCAGACAGAATGCTTGTTGTAAAATGAAACCTGTTTTAAACCAGGTCGAGGGCAATCAGGTTTGGCTTTGGCCCTTCACCGTACCTGTACCGTGCCGAGGATACCGAAAAAGCAGGGAACAAACGCCACGTGACACAAGGCCAGGCTGCTAGACATTCCTCCAGCCTTCTCATCCATTTTATGACAGCACTCCCTTGAAGTATCGAAAACACCGCCAAGACGGACGGGAATCAATTGTGAAGCATTGGAAAAGATGGGTCATCACAACCTTCGCTTTGACGGCGACCCTTATTCGTCCAGCGGAGCTTGGAGTCCGCCAACGAGCAGGGCAAAGTAAAGCGGCAGCCTCGGGAAAGCGTTTTATGCAGGAGTTTAACTGACCTGGCGAATTAGTTTCTGCGAGGAGGACTATGTCATCACCTTGTATCTGGCAGAGTTTGTCAACGCCTTGACCAATGTCACCTATGGTATGCCCTCGAAGCTTGGTGTGGTAACCTTTTGTGCTCCGCTGACTGTAACCCTCTTGATTAGTCTACTTTGCTCTGCGATACATGTATGGCTCTGGTAGACGGGGGATTCTGCCCGCCAGATGGGACTTCATGTCCATCGCCCTGCTGGTTCTTGGCATTGGGTCGTTTCTGTTCCACGCATCGCTCCGCCAGACCCTCGAGTTTGTCGACGAGCTGTCGATGCTGCTGCTCTCCTGGTCCATGCTCCGGACCATTCTTATTATGCGGCAGACTCCCTCAATGGTCCGCCTCATCACCGCAATCCTCCCCGTCTTCTTCATCTCATTTTCCATCTTCTACGTCTGGTCGGCAAAAATCATCTATCAGGTGATTGGATTCTGGATAAGCCTCATCCTCATCGGCCTTCGCATACGCTACCTCCTGTACTGGCTCAAGCCAGGCTTCCCCGAGAAGCAGACTCACGAGTGGGCCGTCCGGACGTGGAAGGCGGCCTTTACCTGCCTGTTTGGATACATCATCTGGAACATCGACCTCGAGTTTTGCGCTGAGCTCAGAGACCTTCGACAGAGGGTGGGGCTGCCTTGGGCGTGGATCTTTGAGTTTCACGGTTGGTGGCATATCCTGACGGCTGTTGGTGCCAGTCAGTTCATGGGTGTGGTGCGAGAAGTGCGCGAGGAGGCGGCCCGTATGAAGCAGGAATGATTGTTGGATGTGGTAGACGTTTGTCCTCGTTCTGGACCAGGGGTTGGGTTCCCGCAACGGTACATGTACAAGTTTTGTTAAGTCATTAGAGCGCTTGGATTGTACGAGCATACTTGGCACGGGTGTATCTGATAGATGGCGTCAACTGCATAGAGCTTGCTCAGTGATGGGAATCTACCTGACCCTGAGTACCACCAACTTACTCCTGACCAACCTCAACCGGCGTCTCGCCTGGAGGAACCTATACCTCTGGAAGCCGAACTGGGAAAGAGGTAGGATATGAGACTGAATAGCTCTTTGACATGAAGAATCGGCGAGATCATGGCCAAGGGCTGTTTTGTAAGCGGGCTCATGTCCCATATGAGGCTCCATCTCGCCTTGAGTAGAGCCCAAGGTGCTCTGTGAGGCGGAGTCTCCCCAGCCCTTGGAGTGACACTCTTATGTATAGTGTATTCGTGATGATACATTTGCCTACACGTGGAATCCTATGCCTCTGTTGGATCGAACGAGTTTCGGGGATTCCCCGTACGGTAGCCGCCTCGTGGATCGGATGGCTCTGGGGGAGTTTGCGGACACGAGGGACAGATGTTGGACTGCCAAACACCCTGGATAAATGATGTATTTGCAGATATTGAGTGGAGTATATATTTTGGCACCTCTTTGATGAAGAGGCCGAACCGACCTTCTCTTCAAGTCCTCTCGTGTTAGCACCGGAGCACCCACGTCCAAGCCCCCGAGATGTGGTCGAGTTTAAGTGTAGCTATTCGAGATTGGATGAATGTAGGTGAGAATTCGTTTTCAACGGAAACGGGAATATGTGTTCTTGTCTGGGAACTTGCTCCCAATCTGTGTTGGAGTGTGGAAGGTCACGATGGAAAGCCGGTCCGAGGCAGAAAGGGTTTGGGTCGACAAGGCTACCCATGAGAGTTCCTTCAATGGCCCGCGTACACTTTTGCAAGGAGGCTCCATTTTGAGCCATCGAACCAACGCAGACTGCGATCGGAGGAGTTTGTCGGCGCTCCCAAGCTGGGTCGTCGAAACGTTTAAAGACCAACTCCTGGGCTGTAACCCGAAGATGGGGGCACGGAGACATGCCCAAGGATTTGCCTGTTCTGGGTCATCATCTAGCGGTGGCATTGACAGAAAATGGGGTATTTGTCCGGTGCTGGGTCCGAGGCGTGTTCTTACTCGTCTTCTGTTCTGTGACTTCCACGCCAACCAAGACATCAAAGCCACCCCAATGCCACATCGGTGATAAGCGGACGCTCTCGTGATGATCCTTGCGTAAGAAAAGGGGAAAAGTCCGCCGGGCATCGCGGTGATGTGCTTGGGAGTCAAAGGCGAAGGGCAAGGATGGATATGGCTGAGCCAGGTGCAGGCTAGGTAAGAGCACACCTGGACGAGGACAAAAGTTCACCAATAGCTTCTTTAGAGGGCTACGGTTAATAAGTCGGATGCTAGAGGTAGAGAACAAAGCTTTCGTGGCCATGTCTGGGTGGCCAAAACTGTTTCTTTGTTCTCGGATGGTCTGGCCCAACGCCATGAGGACCAACGCGTGTTCGGCCAACGACCAGCCATGGCCAGTGTACCTTTTGAGAGATCAATAACTGCTGGAGGGTGATTCACGATTAGAGGCAATAACATGTTGATGCCTTGGCAGGTCAACGGGTGTGGTGATTTGTCAGACTGTTGCTCGAGTCTCCAGATAGCTTCCACCTTTGTCTACGCCTAACCTTAGCTGTTAGTCCCAGAGAAGAGTATTCTACGGAGCTGTTACATAAACGAGCCGACATTCGTCGTACCAAACACTCAAACCTATACTCAGAAGAACAAACCCCTGGCATGGAACACGGGTGGGCGCGCGTGAGACGGCAGCGGATAGTGACAGGCCACGGACCGGCACGTCTCAAGGCGGGAAGCCGCGGGAGTCCCGCTTGCCACGAGATGGGGGAGCCTCACTTGAGCAAGAATGAGTGGGATGGATCGGATTTTGACGTGTTTTTGAGGTGGGATATTTTGTTGGTGTAACGGGGATCATTTTTCGACGTCATTGGACCCTTGGAGACGAACTATGAAATTACCCCCCTCAACCCCGCCGAGGGCATCATGATACCCCGCCTTGAAGAGTAAGACAGTTGTAGATAGACGTTTAACAAAAGCCATAACAGTAGAGAAGCCTCACACAGAATGACAATACCTTTCTTTATGTACGTACCATTGCCAATCTGACACTGTCCGTTATAAATCTTCCACTGTACGGATCTCGGGTCAAGATGGCATGCACATGCACACCAGCAGCGCCCATCGACACGCCGCGCCAATCACGGTCCAATCGATGACCCTGAACGCCGACTCGGGGACGTCATTCGTCACGCCTCGTCTGGAAGGACCAAAAGAGGGCACGAGAATCCCTCCTCTCTTGGGCAAGAGGCCGTGTGGTGTGCCCAATGGAGGGGGGCGTTTTATCTTTTTCCCACACGGTTCACCAATAGAGGTTATGCCCAGCGCGAGAAGGGAAAAAATAGGACCCGTCATCTTCCCTCCCCCCCACGAGGAAAGGAAGGGGGAAGCCCATTCACTGCCGCCGCTGACGGACTAGGCTTTAAAAGAAGGTATTCTCCTCCACTTTCGAGTCTTCTCTCTTCTTCTTCTTCACCAATCCTCCACAAATTCCATCAACTTTTCTAAAAAAAAATCCACATCACAAAACACACATCAAACCCAAAACCATCATCACCATGTCTGGCTGCGGTTGCGCTTCCTCCGGTTCCTGTGGCTGCGGCTCCAGCTGCACCTGCGCCGGCTGCCCTGTAAGTTCCTTGTTTCTTCTTGGTTAGAGGTAAAAGTTCGAGGACTGACGGTTGCCAATCAAGCACAAATAAACTACGGCGCGATGAGAACCCTGAGGGTTATTTTGTTCTGGAGATGGCGGCGTGAGATCGACTGACTGGGGGATCCACTCGTTTGAACGGCCTCTGGGGAATGATGATGATGAAGGCACATGAGATACAGATTGGTCATGAATAAATGCAACCTTGTTGCCCATGTTGAAATGTTGCTTATGCTGTGATCAGTGAACTGTTTTACACTCCCCAACGATCATGCCCTGACGGAAAGAATGCCAACACTGGACTCAGAGCCTGGCCTTGCCAGCTTTCCTCTTGAACCGTCAAACCCACGGCAGTCTCGTGCTCATTATCCGTGTACTTATCTCCCATTTCTTCATCGACGTCTCGCACCGACCATGTTTGCTCGTGCTTCCTTCCCCTCTGATACGCCACCAGCAGAGCCTCCCGCAGCAACCTCGCACCATACAGCACCGCCGCCAAGATGGACACGGCAAAGCTCGCCTGTGCGATGCGGCAATATCCACGATTCCTATCCCAGGCGACGGAGCACCCGCGGGTGAGGTACCATGGTCGTGGGCTCGGATGTTCGGGGTCGGAGAGGTCGCCGGAAGCTTGGCCGGCGAGGCTCACGGTCCAAAGACACAAGAGGAGGGCGTCGTAGAGGGCGCTGACGTATCGGGGAAGGTAATCGAGATGCGACATGATTGCGCGGGCGACAAAGATGACCAAGCTGAGTATCGCGATGGCAAAGTTGGAGTCTGTCAGTCTTTTTGAGGTCCTGTCAGCTCATCGTCTCGTGATGTCTTTCTCTTTCTCCTCACCTTTGCTTCCAGAGGAGGGGAACTTCGGGCGGCTCTCGGTGGTTGGCGTAAAAGTAGATGCGCTTGTTGGGGTTCGAGTTCCATCCTTCCTCTCCGCCGTTCTCCCATAATCTTGACCTGAAGCGATCCGGGTACGCGATGCCAAAGAGGATGACGGTCATGAGGGCGACGGCCATCTCGACGAGCATCAAGCCGAGGGGTATCTTTGTGCGGGCCATTGTAAGACTGCCATGTAGAAAGCTATCCTTTAGAGGGAGAGACATGCAGCGGGGTCATGGCTTCTTCCCATGTGGACCATATATGCTTTTTTTTTTTTAACGGGCTGGCTCTCCTGTAACAAAGATGCGTGACTGGTGATGCCATGGACGTGTCTCGGTGGGTTGATTGTCTCGCCGCCCAGAGCCCACATCGCCGACTCGGCCACCATTTTTTTTCTGGGGGTGAAACTTGCTCATACTGCCGCAAGCAGGGATTATCCGGGTATGACATGTTGAACATGATATTTAAATTAGGTACCCATCCTTGTTTATTATAAATATTTCCGTGAAAAAGATGGGGGATTTACTGCTTGATTGAATTGCATCGATTTTGGCTGAAATAGAGTTGCTTGTCAAGTACGCCACTAGATCTCCCATTTATAGCAAGCACCCTCTATTTCCGAGCTTCGACTACTACCCATGTTGAACTTCTTGAACGGTTTAAATGTCCTTCTGTTTCTTCATGTCTCATTCCGCTCAATCCCCCTCACATAGCCCTATCACCAGGCACCCCCATCCCGGGGCTCCCATTTCTGTGCGTACTCTTGCTCTGAACCAACAGCGCGTCTTACATGATGATGCCAAGCCTCACTTGCTGCAGCCTTGAACAACTGCATTCGAGTTCCCATCTACCTGGGACTTTGGGTCTTGTATCGAACCTCTGAAACATACATCTTGATGCAGAAAAAGAGTTGAACTGAACATGTCATCATCCAGGCGCTAGAATCTGCCGTGCCCCTCTCTAGTCATGGGCACTTTGGCATCATCACTCCCAAAAAGAGTGGGTTGAATCTGCCCCGCAGATATACCAAGTCCCTCTTTGGAATCAACGTCCCTTTCAAGTCTACCGTCCCGCTCGAATCAAGGTCGTAGCACTACTGTCGTGACAGTGGCTCAGCATCAGCTGCAGGCCTTGGCCCCCAAGGCTCCATGAGATGGCAAAAACAGAGCAAAGTCCCTCAGCTGAGCAAGTTGTATGGTCCTTGACTGGTGGCCGAGTTGCTCCGCCTCCATACCCTGACTAGTGCTGGACATGTTGTGTTGAGCAGGTATGGGATTCAATAGACGTTGTACCGAGACGACACCATCTTGGGAAGCTTCAATAAGCACTGCACTTTCCCTTAACACTATGGTTTCAAGTTTGCAAGAGGTCCCCGTTTGATATTTCAGACGAGTTCCGTGTCGGCCTTGATGCAATAGGTATTGTCTGTCTGCGGAGAAATACATCCAGGCAGGGCACGTGATGCTTCCTTCGTTGCCTTTAACTTTTCTCCCATTACTTCACCAAGGTCGCACAGGAGAATTTAGACCCCAAACATGTAGTCATGACATACAAGAGTTGACTGCTCTGCATAGAAAGCAAGTATACTGTGTGGTGGGCGTCCCCTGAACTAAAGCAGTTTTGTAGAATCTTGAACCTTTTATTTTATCTTGAACAAGCATGTCTATAGCAAAAGAGCGCCGTATCCCCCACGCCGAGCACAAGGTGTTACAACTTGGTCTCAGATAACCATATGAACCATTCCAATGACTATACCCACCACCAGCATGTACATCATCGGTGTCAAACTTGCAGAGCGAGACCCTGCGCTCTGAGGATTCAAATCCTTTATACACTGGTCAATACAGGCGTCCAAATCCTTCTCGCTGCTTCCATCACTGTAGCGCGTCTTGTCACCAGTGTAGTACTTCATGTGGCACCGTCTTGTGCATCCGAATGCCCAGCAAGATATGCGATTCTCATCGCTACTGTCCCACCCGTCCAACTCTCTCTGACTCCAAGTCCCGTTTGCTCCAAGCAGCGTCGTACGGCTGCTGTAGGAATATCCATTGACCTTGGACTGGCCTCTCCTGTAGAGACTGGCGGAGATGCGGATCCGGGTCTTGTCGGGCGCCACGTCGGCGGGGATGGTGATGTTGACGAGATCCGTGTCCAGGGGCACGCTCCAGACGAGCCAGCATACGGGTCCCGCACCCCATCCCGGCGGCTCTAGCGCGAGGAAGACACGGTAGGCGTTGAATCTTTTCCGAGCTTCGTGGCCAGACGCGTCGATTCTTGTTCTGATGGTAAGCTCCTCGGTCTGGCCGGCTGTGATGTTCCAGGGGACGACGATTCCAGTCTCGGCGTTGGTCGAGGTGGCCGCCAAGAGAGTGAGGGCGACCACCCGGAGAAAGAATGATATTAGGACCATTAATGAGAGTGAGGAAGCGAGAGAGTTCAAAAGAGTGACTTGCTCTGCTTGCAGAGGCAGACGGCGAGAACGAGTGAGAGAGAGGTCTGTTGATGTTAGGGGTTCAACCCCTGTGTATTTTTGTGTCCACCCCTGTGTTGCTAACCACTTCTGGTCACCGCTTCGGCCATTTCCTCTTTGGGCATCCACTTGGAAAGACAACTTGAACGGAGAGGAAACACGGTGCTGGAGAAGAGAAGGTGAAATAGAAGGATGATAGTTTAAAATCAAAGAAATATTGCCGTGTTTGTTCATGAATATTCGCTAGTGGCCTTGGTGCGAGGTAGGCATGGTGGAGATGTTCAAGATCAAGAGCACCGCTAAAGTCATGGTTTCCCAAGCAGAGTTCTGGTGTAGCTAATAATTGGAAATTAATGTTGGGAACACTCGAGGATTATTGGCCATGGGGTACGCAGGCCTGGAATGTGAGATAATCTTATCAATCGTGGCCTCATAATCGGGGTCGTGAAATTCTCGCCGTTCCGCGGGAACTCCGTGACCACAACTTGGAAATTGAAGAGAGCTCCCTTGAGCACATGAGAACATTAAATGACTTGAAGAAAGGAAAGAATTCTAGTTCAACCTAACGCAAGGCCACCATTCACAGGTGCAGTAGATATAATATTCAGAACCTTGATCAACTGTTCCGAGTGCAAACAGAACAACAGCCAGGAGGCTGACCGGAGCTTCCGTGGAGCTGAGACGGAGCACGAAGAGTCCGGACAACAACTCTAGGCCATATATAAACCGCCTGTCAGCCATCTTCTAACCCTTAAATGATTTCTTATCTGATTGAAATATCTCCACGCGCTGTTGCATTGCCGTTGTAACTCCAATCCGACCTTGAGTTTCACACCTAGACTCCCCAAAGCTACTTACAAAACGAATCACAATTCACCGCTATGGTACAGGACAGCATCAGGATAATCGGCAAGGCACTGTGGTACTTGACTCCCTACCTCGGAACACTTGCTGTTCAGCGCATAACAGCAGCCTACCACAACTGGACATGGCACGACACGCCCGACGCCCAGAACGTCGTCATCATCGGAGGTTCCTTTGCTGGCATTGAGCTGGCGAAACGACTGGCAGAGACTCTGCCTACGGGGTACAAGGCTGTTTTGATTGAGAAGAACTCTCATCTCAACTACTCTTTCAACTTCCCTCGTTTTTCTGTCATGATGGGGCATGAACACGAAGCCTTCATCCCCTATGATGCCATTTGCCGGGGAGTTCCTCCTGGAATCTTGACAAGAGTTCAGGATACTGTTGTGGACATTACCGAGAAGCAAATCGTTCTGGCGTCGGGGAACAAAATCGGCTACACATACCTTGCCATCGCAACAGGTTCCTCACAACCTCTTCCCGTGCAAGTCTCAGCAACCGAGCGCCAAGATGCCTGCCGCGAGATGCAAAGCGTACAAGAAAAGATTAAGGCGAGCCAGAGAATCGCCATCGTTGGTGGAGGAGCTGTGGGCGTCGAGCTTGCCAGCGACATCAAGGACTTTTATCCAGACAAGGACGTCACGCTGGTACACTCACGCGGCCAGCTCATGAATTACTTTGGAAAGAGGCTGCAGGACTACACGTTGACTGCACTTCGGGACGAGCTCAAGGTTCGAGTTTTGTTGAATGAGAGACCCAAGATGCCGCCGCAAGGGAATATGGCTACGTCAGCCACGCTGACTTTCTCGGATGGGCGAGAGGAGCAGTTTGATCTTATCGTAAGTCAAGACTCTGCTTGTATTCATATGCAAGCTAACTAGAAACCAGATTGGGTGTACTGGGCAGCGACCCAACTCGTCTGTTCTTCAGTCTTTATACCCCAGCGCCATTTCCAACGAGACGTCCCGGATTCTCGTAAAGCCAACTTTGCAGGTCTCAGGAGACGACTCTCTCAGCTCTAGTGCACGCATATTTGCCTTTGGCGACGTCGCTGACCACGGGGGTCCACACATGGCACGAGCAGGATGGATGCAATCCAGAGTTGTGCTGGATAACATGATTGCCATGATCCAAGGGGACGAGCCGAGACAGACGTACAAACCCAACATGTTTATTGAAGGTGCCATCAAGCTGACTCTGGGGAAAACACACAATGTCGTCTACGCCATGGAGAATGATGGCTCTGATGTGTTGGTTCCTGGAAGAAATGGGCATCTGGACCTTGATATTGAGCGAGCGTGGAGGCAGTTTGGTGCAGATTTCAAGCAAGCAAGGGCCCCTTATTGAGGCACGAGGGATTGTCGAGGGGTGGTGGATCTTTTCTGAGACTGACAGGCACATCTTTGTGTGAATCAATGTAGTTGTCGAACACAGATATTTATTAGACGAAACGGCAATTTATGATTGCTTGCAGAACTTGTCTTCTTCGCAATACATATCTCCGACATTGACGTCCAAGTTTATACTTGATAGATACACCCTAACACACTTGTGACGATACATGTCAATGAGAGATAGAATCTTCGACTAGCTGCCTGTCTCAAGGAAGGTAAGGGAGTGATCACGAGAGGTTACAGATTTCTAAACGAGGTTCAGATAATGCATCTAGTGGGACTTTACTCCTTGATAAATCATAAACCTTACATGATATTGACAAGTAAATCGCTCGGTGGCGGTGAACGGCGTCTCGAAGATAGGCAGGATGGCTATTGAAACTTGTCGAATAATGATCTATAAATTCGGCACAACTATTACCTGGTCCAATTGTCGGTCTTGTAAGTTGGAATTATATTGTCTAGGCATGAATCTGTATCTTTGGCGATATGGCTGACGATAATCATCCAAGCAATCTGGCTCATAGACCAAAAACCGGGTGTTTAAACATCACCATCGAGTTTCCTCGCCAATCAGCATATGCTCCGACTGAGTGATTTCATGAGTTCCCCAGGCGGTTTCTTGCCTTTCTAGCTCCGGTTTATTCGCCGGAACCCCGCACTTGACATCCGGGCCGAGACTCTAAGGAACATGTCTGGGCGGAGCACCGATAGCCGTCCTCATAGCCGCCACCACGCAGTCCGTGACGCCGGCTTCTGTATCCGACATACCGAGGAAGGCTGAACTGAGGGGATATTCATCAATCTGAGTTTCTGACCTTGTTTGTTCACAAGAAACAAGCAAGTGAAATCAACCAAAAACACTTGCTCTCTCAGCACCTCTTGAGCAACATGTCGGACTCCAAGCAGACATCCGGCGCGGGCAACGAGCGCTTCAATGCTGAGGCTGCCGCCTGGGACAGCAATCCCTTTGTCCACGCCATGAGCCTGGAGGCCTGGAAAGCCATCCAGAAGTTTGTTCCTTCTCTCTTTGGTGGAACTTCCTCACGACCTGACGTCCTCGAAATTGGATGTGGAACTGGACTCCTCAGCTTGGAAGTCGCTCCCGCTGTGAACCGCTTGGTGGCCGTCGATGCGGCTGAGGGCATGATTGAGGTCCTCTCATCCAAGTTGAACAAGCCAGATGCACCCAAGAACATTCAACCTCTCGCAATCCTTCTCGAAGACCCAGAAGACAAGAGACTCCCGCCAGCGGAAGAAGCCAAGCCTGATGGCCCAAGACTCAAGTACGACCTCATAACCTCACACCTGGTACTGCACCACATTGCGGATCTCAAGCCCGTCCTGACAACAATGCTCGGATGTCTCAAGGAGGGTGGCATGGTGGCCCTAACGGACTTTGAAGACTTTGGCCCCGAAGCGAGAAAGTTCCACCCAGAAAGCAAGATGGGCGGTGTAGAGCGTCACGGTATCCCGAGGGAGTGGATGGCCAACCTGATGAGGGAGGTTGGGTTCAAGGATGTCAAGGTTGAGGTTGCCTGGGATCATACGAAGCTGGTGGAGAAGTTTCCTGGAGAGTTTGACGGCCTCAAGAAGGGTGAGCAGGATTTGGACTCTGGAGTTGGAGAGTTGATGAAGTTTACTTATGTAATATGCATGGGGAAGAAGGGTTGAGGTCTTTGAGGTTTGAATGTTGTGTACCTATCGAGTTGTGATGGTAGTAGTGAATCGGGTCCTATGTCGTGGTCAGAGTTAGTTGCTGGACTTGCTCGCAGGCATTTCTGTGAATATATTGGTTCCATATTCAATAACCACCTTTAAAGCACAGGTAACTCGCATCACATCCTCCTACTGATCTTCATCTTGAATGTTTGAGTGAACTGAAAGGATCCCTGTCTACCTACCTAGGCAATTACTGATTGGCCGGGTATCTTAGATCGCTTCTCAACGCCCAAGGCAGATGATGTAAGGCCCCACTCGAGCTCACGAGCCACCAACCGCCGCGTGCTGAGCCACAGCTTCCTGGTCACCTCCCAACATCACCACCATCAGCTCCAGCACAGCACAGCACCCAACGAGGCTGACTGGGTCTGATTCTTTTCCTCCTCCTCATCTTTCTTTGTTTCTTTTGCTCTTCTTCTCTCGCACATTTATTCTACTATGCTCTAAGGCCGAGCTTCATTCCTACTGAAACACTCCTCCATCCATCGCCGACCTTCCCGCTCGGCACGCGACGCCGAGGTCGCAAACGCCCGCCCCCCGACCATGCCGCCGGCCGAACCTCAGAACGCCTCCACGGGCGCGCCCCGATCGACCGATGCGCCGCGGCGATGCTTCATCTGCCTGACCGACCAAGACCCCTCCGACCCCCCGGGTTCGTGGGTCGACCCCTGCGGATGCACCCTCGAGGCCCATCAAGACTGCATGCTCTCGTGGGTCACCGACTGCGAGCGATCCAACAAACCCCTACAGTGCCCCGTATGCAAGGACCGCATCCAGCTCGAAGGGCCTTGGGATCCCGTCGTCGCCTTGACCGATGTCGTTGCCTCCAAGTTCACTCGCGCGAGTCCCTTTATGCTGCTCGGCTCTGTTACACTGGGCGTGCAGTTTAGTCTACAGATGTACGGCGCCTTGGCCTTGTATTGCTTCTCCGGCCGCGAAGCTCTGACCGAATTTATCCTGGGCCCTGAGGTCTGGATTCACGGAGAGGCCTCGAGGGTCTTTTTGAATAGAGGCAAGAGGTTGCGCAATGCGCTGGTGCTGACCAACCTTGGTCCCGCTCTGTTGCTTGGGCAGCTGATGCCATGGATTGGCAATAAGGTCTTCTTATCTACAGCGTCTGCGGTATGTGACCTTTGCTCCTCATCATATGCGATGCGCCGTCAGCTAACGACTCAACTCTAGTATGGCGTATACCAGGCAATGCATGAGGATGACTTCTTTTCCTGGCCACCCTCACCCCAGCTGGTCATGGCCGTATTCCCCTACATCCGGTCAGCATACCTCAACGCCTGGCGCGAGTTTGCCTTTCCCTACGAAGTGAGCCTGAACCGACAAATCATGGGTCTCCCCCCTCTCGAGCCTAGACAGAACGAGCCCCCTGCCAACGACGGTCAGCCCGAGCGGCGGAACGGCGAGGGCGGCGTCGTGGGGTTCCTCAATGGCCTTATTGAGGCTTTGGAGGCGGACGATGGCGACGACGGACAAGACAATGATGCTGGGGCTGGAGGGCAGGTGAGAATCGGTGGTGAGGGTGAGGACGGAATGGTTCTCGAGCTCGTCATCGAAGAGATCCAGGATGCACCCGAAGAGGACGAGGATGATTGGGTCGAGAGGGCTCATGAGCGAGCCCAAAGACATGGGAACGCACAACTTGACCAGGAAGAGCCCGTGCCACGTCCGGCGCAGGAAGCACAACGAGCCCCAATCCCAGCTCCAGCCCCGGCACAGGCACCGGTAGCTGCTGCTCCCGTACCTGCCCCCGCGGTTGATAATCAACCTGCGGAAAGAGTTGAGCATGAAGCTCCCCAAGCGCCTCCGGCTCGTCGGCCCGGATTGGGAACAATTCTTTCAGGAGTATCCAATGCGATAGTGAGCGCCTTGATCCTTCCAGGCCTCTCCTACGCCATGGGCGAACTGCTTCGCCTGGTTCTCCCCAAAGCATGGACCATAGCACCCCCTCAAGGAAGCACAGGACGACCTGGCCTGCTTCAGCAACAATGGGGGCGAAGCCTGGTAGGAGGATGTCTGTATGTGGTGATGAAGGACGTTCTTAGGCTGTACACCAAGTACCGCAAGGTGGCCGCCATAGGAAAGCGACGGGTGAAGAACGTTGATCGGGAGAGGAGGCGGAATGGGAGATGATGACCTATTGACAGAGTACGAAGCGGTTCGACATACCCAGTATACTTGAATGATTGATTGTATGCATTAGATGGAGTTTTGGGTGTCTCTGCACACGAGGGAGGGTTCAGTGACAGCGGATTGAAGGGCTATTGCAGATGAAAAGACCATGACTGAGACAAATCGCCTCTGTATCATTATTACTGATATGATTCTTTATCTATTCAGTATATCTCGTTTAGTAGTTGTTGGGATCCCCCTGCTTTACTCACCTCGAGGTACGTATCTCTCACCGAGGTGACCGTCCCCCACATTTTGACGCCTGCCCCACGTGGAACCTTCCAGCCCAAACTCCACGACGCCTCAGCCGCGGGGCCCTTTTTGCACCGCGCGAATCTCTTCCTCCCTCTCTCTTCCTTTTGGCCTTTTGATTTATTTGGATCACATCTCAGCAGTAGACTTTTTCTAGTTTAACCTAGCCCGCCCGTCTCCTCTACGACCTGTTTGACAGGTCTCTTTTTCCCTTCCGCCATGGTATGTGCTACTACCCCTTTCTCTTTGTGCTTTGAGTATGCAATCGCTGACTCTTCCCCAAGGCGTCCACACACACCTCCAAGCAGCGCCTCGCGCTCGCCATCTGCGACTTCCTCTCGGCCTCGACAAACGACGGCACCCTCACCGCCGACGACAAGGACTCGATCGACGTGGCCGTCAACTGCATCGCCGAGTCCTTCAAGATCGACCCCGCCGACACCTCGGCCGTCGCCGCCGCCGTCGGATCCCAGAACCTACTCCAGATCTACTCCGTCTTTGAAAAGGCCCGCGCCGACAAGCCCACCGCTGCTGCTGCTTCTACCTCTGCCGCCCCCTCGGCACCCGAGCCTACCGAGGAGCAAAAGAAGGAGTCCGAGAGCCTCAAGTCAAAGGGCAACGCCGCCATGGCCCAGAAGAACTATGGCCTCGCCATCGACCTCTACACCCAGGCTCTTGGCCTCAACCCCGTCAACGCCGTCTTCCTCTCCAACCGCGCCGCCGCCCACTCGGCCAACAAGGACCACGCATCCGCCCGCGCCGACGCCGAGGCCGCCGTCAGCATCGACCCCGGCTACACAAAGGCCTGGTCCCGCCTGGGCCTCGCCCGCTTCGCTCTCGGTGACGCTCGAGGTGCCATGGAGGCCTACGCCCGCGGCATTGAGCACGAGGGCAACGGCGGTTCCGACGCCATGAAGAAGGGCTACGAGACGGCCAAGCGCCGTGTCCAGGAGATGGAGGCCGAGGAGGACTCGCTTAACCGCGCCTCCCCCAGCGTCGGCGTCGATGTCAACGCCAATCCCGGTATGCCTGACCTTAGCAACCTCGCCAGCATGTTTGGTGGTGCTGGTGGTGCTGGTGGTCCTGGCGGCCAGGGCGGTGGCATGCCCGATCTCGGCAGCATCATGAACAACCCCATGTTTGCCAACATGGCCCAGAAGCTCATGAGCAACCCTGACTTGATGAACAACCTCATGAGCAACCCTCGTCTGCGCGAGATGGCCGACCGCTACTCTAGCGGTGGTGGCATGCCCGATCTCAACAGCCTCATGTCTGACCCTCAGATCGGCGAGATGTAAGTCTTGGTCCTTAGTCTCCCCTCGCTTCCTTTATTCACAACGCAACTAACGATACTCACAGGGCTCGATCTATGATGGGCGGTGGTGGCCCTGGTGCTGGAGGCAACAACCCCTTTGGCAGTGCTGGTGGACAGGGTGGTGCGCAACAGTAAGGAGGTGGGAGACGAGGCAATATCATTATACCATGGCCGTTAGATGATCTGGGTCAAGAACACACCGTGATGAGACGACGCATTGATAAACGTAGCAACGCAGCAATGTGCGTGCTTCTTTTTTTGAGCTTTGAATAGAAACTACAAAAGCTCCTCATGGTCCCTAAATGTGCATGCTGTCCCTCGCCTCGCACACCACCACCTTGAATAGAATACATGTCTAATAACCACCACCACCAATATTACCGGTCACCCTGCCTCGAGCCTTTTATCTATTGCCCATAACGCCATATTAAATCCATGACCTGGCCGACCATGTCCTGTTTGCTTGAGAGATGCTTTCCCCCTAAACTTTCCCCGCCAGTAATCCGTTGACATTGTAGTTAATATTGTCGTCTTCCAGTATCTATATCGATGCACAAGTCATGCTTGTAGTCCTCTAGCCGGTTTGCGTACCAGCTGCGCCACTTCGGTAGCCTCCTCGACCTCGTCGGCCGCGATACCAGGAACCTTTTCCACGCCGACCCCCGCGATTACCACGACGTTGGCTGGATACGGCGGGTTCATTGCTACCACCCGAAGGCCCGTTGGTGTTGGTCGCATTGGTGCTTGGTGGCATGGCGGGCCTGCTATCGCTCATGATTCCGACACCCGAATTTTCCTTGCCCAAAGAGCTCTCTGCGCTGGCTGGGATATAGGTCGCGCTGCTGCTTCGCAGGGGCTCCGTTTTCTGACCACGAGGTTGCTTCTCCGGCGAGTGAGCGGTGGTAGATGTCTCGTTGCCTCCGCTCTGCGTAGTCGAGGGCAATGCATGGTTGTACTCGATGGGTTTGGGAATTTGAGAGCTACTTGTTGTACCGCTCTTCATGGAAGGGAGTGAGACGTGACGATAAACCTGGGGGCTGTTAGAAAACGGAGATCTTGTTGATGAGAGCCACTGACCGGAGACCTTGGTTTCTTTGCGACAGAAGCCAAGGCCACTCCTTCTGTATCACTCCCCTCCGACAGTTGTCCCTCCGATGTTTGCGACACTTGGGATGGCTCGCTCTTTGACTGGACCCGTCGAGAGTAGCATGGGAGCTTAAGCTCAAAAGATGGGGCACGAACGCCATCATCTTGGATCACACTGGTTTCCAGCGCCACCTCATCTTTCTGATACTCAGCCTCGGCATGGCCTGGACGGTTCTTCAGGGCACGGTCCACAGCCGCGATAAAAGCCTGACGCTTCGCTCTGGATCCAGCTCGAAGTCCAACTTTTTCGCCATCACTGACGGGTTGACTCTCCTAGAGCTGGTCAGAGCCCGTTGTCTTCGCTCTGGCTTCGTCTTGCTCAGCAACTTCATCGGACCATTGACGGCTGGTCTGTAGGCTCGTGCCCATCGTTTCACTCTGCGCCCCGGAAACTTCGGATTCCTCGGATGTCTCAGTTGCGAAAGTTTGTCTGGCCTTGGCGAGTGTGCGTGGCGTAAACGTGGCGGCAACAGGATTCAACCGGGTTCCCTACAAGTAGAGGTTAGAATCGCCAAAGGCTACTTTGCTTCGGCTGACTCTACCTCTTGCTTGCGCTTGGGGGTTGATGTTAGTTCCTCTCCACTGGCTTCCGGCTTCGACGAGTCTGCTCCTCCGTTGGCCGTTGGCGCGGGCTTGTTGACCTTTGACAATTCTGTTCTGGTCTGCTCCGAGGACAAGTCGTTAACAAATCCTGCTTGACCAGCTGAGGTGTTCTTGTCTTCATCATTGGATCGAACAAAGACTTGCTTCGACCAGAGGTCTGCGTATCTTCCACCAGCTACGATCAATTCATCGTGGTTGCCCTGCTCAAGGATCTCGCCGTTCTCGACGACAATGATCCGGTCCGCGTTCATGATGGTTGATAGGCGGTGGCTATCATGGTTAGAATAGGTTACCAAAATACGGCTGAGAGAACTCACGCAACAATGAAAGTAGTCCGTCCTTGGCACAATCTCTTGAAAGATAGCTGGATCTGCTGCTCAGTGTCTGTGTCAACTGCACTTGTAGCCTCGTCCAGCAAAACGATGTCTGGCTTCTTCAGCATCGCTCGAGCAATTGCAATGCGCTGGAGCTCTCCACCAGAGAGTTTCCTATGAATGTGAGTGAGCGATCATATACCTGGTTCTCCGACTACTTACACGCCTCGTTCTCCCACTCGTGTCTTGTAACCTGTTTCGCATTAGCAACGCTCTTCAGACGGCTCATGAAGAACAACGCACCATGGGTAAAGCCTTTGATCTTATCATGAACACAAGCTGCTTGGCAGGCTTCAAACACTTCCTCGTCGCTCGCAGTAATTCTTCCGTATCGAACGTTGTTCATGATCGTGTCGTCAAAAAGTATCGGGTTCTGGGGCACAACTCCAATTCGGTCACGAAGACTGTGATGCGTCAGCAAGTTAACATGGCGAGTAGACATCACACGTATCCCTACCTGAACAAATCAACATCTCGGATGTCCTGTCCGTCAATACGGATAGATCCCTCGCCAACGTCGTAGAACCGGTCCAAAAGTTTGATCAGGGTGGATTTGCCTGCTCCAGTGGCTCCAACAAATGCAACCGTTTGTCCAGCCGGAACATGGAAGCTCACATCTTTGATGATACCCTTCTTTTTGTCGTAGCTGAAGCAAACCTTCTCAAACTCGACCTCGCCAGCAACAAACTTCAACGGCCTAGCCCCCTTCTGGTTCTCAACAGATGGCTGGGTTCTCATGATGTCAAGCAACCTTTCAGCATCGATGAAATCGTCACTGACACTCTTACCCAACTTGGCAAAGAATTGAAGGGGAGATGTCAGCTGAGCCCAGTACATGAGAAGCATGGCAAATTGACCGGGGGTTGCGTATCCAGCCCTGATGCGGTAGACAGCCAAGAAGGCGCTCGCCAGAAGACCAGATGTAAGCACCAAGGTCTGAAATCCGATAGAGATGTACCACCCGAGGACATATTGCTGTTCCCTAAGCCAGCGGTTGGTGACTGCATTGGCGTGTCGGTTGTCTTCATAGCCAATCTGGTTGAAGGCACTGACGGTTTGCCATCCAAGGAAGCCTGACTGTCGAACATAGTGTTCCTCGTACAACGCATTGACACGATTGCGACTTGCCGCCTTGGAGTTGGCAACGAGTCTGCTGGCGATGAGTAGGAAAAAGACTCCTGTTGCCATAGTAATTAGTCCTTCGTAGGGTCCAAAGGTGATAGAGAGATAGACGACGGCCACCCCCATGTCGATGAGCATTGGAACAGCGTAGAGAAGAACGTTCTCAATCACGTTGGAAACTGCGCTGCCTCCGTAGATGGCCATCATCATGTCCGAAGAGCTCTTGGAGTCGTGAAAATCGGCTGAAAGATGCATCATGTGCGAGTAAGCAGCTCGCGTCAGGGCGTCATGCGAGTAGTACTTGACGGGAACCCAGAGCCATTGACGAATCAGTTCGATACCCGATTCAGAGGCGGCCAAGCGGAGAGCAGCAAATATGATGACGGCGAGCCAAGGGTTGGTCTGGTCAGATCCGCTCAAACTGTCCATGATGATACCTGTTTGGCGAGGGATGAGCAGATGAAGCGCATTTGAACCAAACAAGCACAGGCAAACTGCCGCGGCACGAAGCTGAAGACCAATGTTGCCAACAGGCCAAACGTATGGAAAGAGGATCTAAGAATAGGTCAGTCGCAAGTTCGGTGTCAATGGGGTTGAAACAAGGGCAGATCCTGGAAGGGTCGGGGTATGCCATACCTTGAATCCTTTGGCGTACTCGAACCAATTACCACCTTCTTCGAGCCGCTTCTTCATAGCTTCTTTGGCCTCCCTCTCACGTCGCTCCCAGTTGTACTCGGGAGTCTCCTCGGTGTCTTCCTCTTCAGCTTGGAGCGTTGATCCGTATCCGGACTCCTGGCTATGTTGAGACAGGCCAGTGGGGCTGCTGGGTGAGGCCGTCGTGTCCTTGGGGAGGAGAGGTTGCCGCTCCTCATCTGAGCCTGGCTTGAGTGAGGGACTGAGAATGAAAAGAGCCACTAGCAAAAGAAACGAGAGGCAGCGTAGAGCAACCACAGCCGCATCAATGATGCTGAAAACGTTGGGCTGGAGCAAGAGCCCTAGGCCTGCCGACAAAGCGAGGATAATGACATCAAAGACGAGACCGAGCAGCCAGGAACCGACAAAAGGGTATGATGGGTCATCTTCAAGGCCAAGGCAACGGCTGAGGTGAATGCCAAAGACCAGAATGCAAGACAAGTGTCCGATGATGATGTGATCCTGAGTAGGCCACTCTCGCGCCAGGACTGCCTCAGTACCAACCACGGCAAGCTGAGCAACGTACGTTAAGATGCATAGGAGGGAAAGCAGCAGAGTGGTTCTGCGGCCGGGGCGGCTCTGCTTGCCATTTTCGCTCTTCTTGGAGGCGGCCACTGTGCAAGCCGAAACAAGGCAGGAAACGATGAAGTAGAGGAAAACAGCGGCCGGATAGACGTAGTACAGGACCACTAAGGCGGACTCTGCCGGTGAGACGGCTGTCATCGTGATGGAGGTTTGGCTGACCAGCTGAGCCGGTCAGGGAGTGCAGCTATCCCGATCGCGCTTGGGATGGTCTCCTCGGAGAGAAAGGCAATGATTCGGCCAAGAGACGGGATAGTTGAAAGAACTGGTTTGTCAGGATGGCGGATGAAAAGGCAGACGGTGGGCGTGAGAGGGGACCTGCAGAAGGGAGGAGAGGGTGAAAAGAGGGACGGCCTTTGGCCTGTTCAAATGAGTGTCCCAATGGCCGGCCGTGACCCGATACGCGGCGTCGATGACGGGAATCGCTTGAAGCTCAAGTCTGGCTCCGATGAAGGATGATCTGAGAGACCAATCGAAGGGTGCAAGTTGAGGGAATCGCGATCACAGGACGCGGTGGAACGTGACCAACAGGGTCTCGCCTGCACACTCTCGCTGCTTCTTCCTTCACAGCGGATGCTGTGTCGCGGTTGCTGTTTTGGGTTGGTTGATTCGAGGAAGGTGCGATGTTGAGGTTGCTCACGGGGCACCCTTTCCAGCTGTAGGTCGTCAGATGTGAGAGCGAAAAGTCTTCTCACTCAGCGACTGCCCAATCCCGATCGGGATTCGCCAAATTCCTTCAAGGACAATGCCTTCTGGAACCACTGCTCTTTGAGGCCTTCCACGCGTCGAATTGGCTCGAGTGGAGGAGTTGCCGATGGCCGATTGTCGATTCGTCCGATGATGGCGCGTTTGATAGATCCTCCCTTCCAATTCTCGCCGCTTGGACAAATTCTTTCCCCCTGACCAATTCCTTGTGCAACCAACGACAGAGCAAAAACGAGTGTCGCTTCACAATTTTACCGATCAAACGTTGGGATTCTCATGCGCTTTTTCATATGAGAGCCTCCGTTTGTTTGTTTCGCGCGGTTCGAATGCAGGTACGCAGGGAGATGGAGTGATGAATGATGCCTGTTCGCGTGGCTCCGCCAACTCCGAAACAATCAAGCAAGGGCAGCTTCAATTGGGACACGGTTGATCGCCCAAAAGACTTCCACTCACAAATAACGATGATTACAAGTCTACGTTTGCGGAAACCATCAGCTTGAAATACGATTCAGGACGCGTGGACCGAGGGGGGATATTTCCCTAACTCGTGACAAGGGTCGTCGTTTACGAAGCCATTCTTGTCTGTACCCACTCGAGTCTGGCCACCGTCTCATGCGCCTCGCAGAGGCTGATTGGCGTTAACCGACTTCCAGCGACTTGGATCGCCTCGCGACACCCCTGGCTCTTTGTCAGAGTCAATGTCCATGTCCCAGGGATGCCGTCACCATTACCGATGTAGGATTCCAGTCCCATCTGCAGGTTCGCCCCAGCTGGGCTCGAATGAGCCGTTCCGGAACCCAGATTAAAACGCACGATTTCCTTGTCCGGTCAGCGTTCTTCCCTCTTGCCGCCTCGAACTGCAAAATCTTGCCATGGTCTAGGCTCGCGTGCTCCCGTGTCCCGCTCTCCCGCCTTTGAGCTTCTCCAATTCGGGTTTACCATTACCGGCCGATAACGGTCGGCCTCAATTTGGCACGCCACTCTCAACATCCAGGCTTTGGGTAAACCATGCCACTCAACAGGAGAGCAGCTTGTGATACGTCGACCGGCCTCAGGTACGGCACGGCTCAACCATGCAACGGCCGCACAGGTGTGTCCAGGAAGAAGCAAAGACGTGGGCAAAAAAAAAAGCAACGAAACATGCAGAACAGCTCAGGCTGAGCCGCCAGAGCAAATCGACAACAAGGTTTGATGGCGGCTGTTCATTCGTCATGACAGCCTTCTCATCATCTCAATATCTGCGCCGTTGGTCAGTTCAACGTCCAAGCCAACGCCTCCTTACAGACAGCAGTCACCTTCTTGACAACGGCCTGCACATCTGATTCATCACCCTGCGAAATTCTTCCACGCTAGCTGGCTACTGGACCAGATGATAACCTGGGCTTGGTGTTTGACGTCTGCACGTGCCCACGCGACCTTTAGCCCTGCGAGTCAAGGGCGTCGAAATCCATAGGACCCATCGCAACTTGCTTCGTTTGCTTTCACCGACTTTCGCATCTGCATCCATCTCATTTCCCTCCTCCACCCAAGTTCTTTGTTGGGCACGTCTTGCATCGCACCCCGAAGCGAGAACCTGAGCGGTCAGGTCGACGATGTCGAACCGCCAAGTCCAGGGTCCCAATATTGACCATCGCCGTGTTGGGCGCGTTCCCTTGCAGCCGTTCAATCAGCTGCAGGGGAGGAACGAGATCTGGGTTCACCCCCACACTCTACGACCTGGGTGGGTGACAGATACAACGATCCACCTTCCTCTTGGGCATGAATTAATTCGCCTTCAGTTGCCCTGTCCTTAGAGGTTCTCGAACAATTCTAGACGACTATAGAAAACCCTTACGACGCTTGAATCGGCAGCTCCAGTCTCGTCTGACTGATTCGAACAGCGTTCGAATTTCAACACCAAGGGAGCTTTTCCATTTTGCCTTGTGCGTACACCACGTGCAGTGGCCATTGCCTTGTTACGAACCGAGAATGGGTCATTTCAAGATCTGGAGGTGGGTCGATGCTAATGCAGCAACCACCGTGGCAGGGCGGATCTCCCGAGCGTCGAATGCTTTAGATCAAGTATACACCGCTTCCCTATGGAGAGGTTTGTTGCTCATGCTCGAGAGGGGCATGGGGCAGCCGCGGACGTCTGGATGGCCTCACAATTTATGGACGTCAGTTCATCCCGAGACAACTCTGCGTATCAGATCAACCAGGTGTTGGACGACAGCATGCAACTTGGGACTGATGATCGAATATGACACTGCTCTATGGAGCTTTTATTTTCCCAAAGAACACGAAACCCAGCTGGCTAAAATCTGGATCAACCACAAAGGTCGCTAACCTCCTAGGACCATGACTGCCCGGCGTGGACATTACTCAAGCAACCTCCATGTACAGATGAGGTATTTGCAACCGAATCGGGCATGCCATCAATATTGCTCTGTCGCTCGTATATCACGACTCAACCGGTTATCGCTGTTATCGAAAACCCCATGAGTCCCAGTTTATCCCATCCACATGTTGGGGTTGAGGCCCCATGCCGACAAACATCTCCGGCTCAGAATTAGGGAGGGGGATATTAGAAATGGGCTGACCGTGCATGGCCATGGCGCCTTTGTTGTATTGGTCAATGGCCATGTCAAACATGTCCTCGCTGACTTCCGACGATGCTGGGGCTTGCTGGATGGGATGTGACCAAGTTGGCGAAACACCTTCAAACTCGGGTGTAGGCACTCCCAAAGACTCCGTGGGGCTGGTGCCGCTATTGCTGGAACCTCGACGGTATGGGCTCATTGAGTCATTGTCCAACTGGAATGCCTGAGAGCAAGAGAGCATGCCGTCGACGGTCTTCTTTGCCTCGTTGGCAATGTACTTCTGAATAAGGACGCAGTTGCAATCAGTATGCTGCAAAAGCTGGGTCTTGAGATGATAGATCTCAGCAGTCAGCGTGTCGAAGCATGAAGAGAGGTAGCGATTTTGGTCTTCCATGGCTTGCTCTCTAGAAGCAAGAGCGGATGCCTCATCCCGTTTCCGCAGGCGACACTTTGTGGCAGCAATCCTATTGCGTTCGAGAATGCGTCGACGCCTTGGGTCCTTGGGAAGATCATCCTCATCCAGTTCCACTTTCCGGCGCCCTTTACCCGAATCCTTTGGTTCGTTCTTGGGTTTTCGACCTCGCTTCTTCTGCTTCGGGGACTCTGGGGCAAGACCAGGGGCACTCATCTCCTCCGACATGCTCGAGCTTGCTTGTGATTGTCGTCGATTCCGGGTCCGGCGGTTGGGTTTCGTGTCAACCTCAACGGTCGGCATTATCCTTTGTGGAGAATCAGGGATTTTTGGTGCGGTGCTATACTGGGACGGCCCTTGGATGATGCCAAAGGGGATGTCCTGGGGAATTGGAGAACCCCCGATTGCTTCCTCAAAGAAGGATGCATCGGGTGCCTGGCTGGGAAGTGACTGATACACCATGTTGCTTCGGTCGGTGGGCGAGGGTGTTCTGGTGTAGTACGGAGATGGAGTCATTATATATCCTGGGGAAGGCGTCGTGGCCATTGCACCCATGGACGACCCAAATGCAAAGTCCATTGCGTGGGGATAAGAGTGGACAAAAGCAGCCATCGAAGGACCTGTCGTCTGAGCGGCCCAATGGCTCTGCTTGATCCTTTACACGGGTGACTTCTCGGTCCCTCTGACCACGGTAAAGGGCTTGAACAATGGTTGAGGAGCTTTGCTGATATGGGAACAGTTGACGTGGTGAGCTTCTGGTACAAGAGGCAGGATATGTACGAAGGCGTGGTGATTGCAGGGCGGTAGAGTGGGCAGCAAGAGCTTGGGTGCGTTGTGTGGGCAAAGAAGTGAGAGGGGAAGTTGGCTGATATATGGACAGATGAATGGAACCAAGCTGATAAGCTGGAGCTGGAGCGAGCAGTACCTCACAGCGAGGGGTCAATGTTGACGATGGCAATTCAGGAACACGAGCACAACATTCATTGAGGGCACGGGTCGATCAAATACGTATGGCAGCTCTCCTCGCCGGACAGCCACCCAAGGACCAGACCTGGTCGGAATGCGGCCATTGGGCCCAGTAGCCAAAAGCTTGGCCGGGCCCTAGGAAGCGGAGACAGTGCAAATCAGAAGCTAGGCCGTGAGGGGAAAATAGACTTTCCCGATCAGAGCGAGAGGGGAGCGAGGGATTCTCAGATGCCGCCCGCCACAGTCTCTGCAAGATGACAGGGTCAGCAGCAAGCCCCTCAGTCTTGGCTCTCAGATGCAGTGTCCTTGATTGGGCCGGGCTCCTCTCGGACGCTGCCTTAGCCCACATCCAGTGGCAGACCACTATCAGCTTGCAGATCTGCTAGCAGGTCGCTTGCTGGGGGAGGAGAATGCATCCGTTGCCAAAACGGTATATGGCGTGTCCAGCCATTATCCTCGAGCACAAGCTGCACTAGGGCGGGCAAGAGGAGTGTAGCAGATGCCCTGGGCTCAGACTCCGGAGAGACTCATCCGCCATGGTTCTGTTACGGCAACTAGAGCGAAATTTCATGGGCGACTTTGGCATCCAATGGGTGCTGTACCTTGAAGCAGGGACGGTGGCGTTTGGATTCTCCTACTCCTGGAAAATGAATGCTGCCACCTCCCAAGACGAGGACGAGACTTGGCCATGTCCCAATAGCCTTGACCTCGTCAGAGAGCCACGCTGATGTGCGCCTTCTGGGGCTTGACAACCCGCCGAGAATGTCTCAGAGAAAACGTTCAGAAACCCAGCCCTCAACGTGGCAACATTTCTGGTTGCAACCGGTGTGGCACAGACAGATTGGACAGGGCACGGTGAGTTCCGAGAGTTTCTTTGGGTTTGAGGTCGGCGAACGGCGACTTCGGCATCGCAGCTGTGACAACGGGGTATGATCGATCTCAAAGCAAGCTCGTCGCAACCGGGGCTATCAATTGTCACCCAATCGATCACTCGCAGTTCGATGTGACGGCGACGGTTGCGTTTCGCGGGAAGCCGACGACGGCCGAGCCCAAGCGGCCCAGAGCCCGACCACCACTACTCGGCCGAAGATTTCCACCATCTGCGGGATAGGGTCCATCGGGAACAAAGCTTGGCTCTTGGAGATGAACGGAGCTCCTGGGGCCCGGCCCATCTCTGCTTGCATCCGAGTTGGACGGGCAATGGAGCTAAACTAGGGACTAAGCTTTGACCCAGTTGATCAGGAACTCATCGGCCGGTCGAATCCCCATCTGGTGCTAGCATCTTGTCGACAGCTGGCTGGCTGATGAGCGGCGCGCAACTTGGTGGACAGGAAGATCAGCAGGCGTTCTGAGGCTTTCTGGCGGTTGGGATGAGCTACATGCGATGCATCCAAAGCACCAAAGCACATCAACTCGAGCTTAACGCCCATTCGCATGGTTTTAAACATGTCGAGAGGTGTGGCCCAAATACGTGCTACGTGCATGGATTGGCCTGGGCCCTGGAGACGGCAATGAGGGAAGTTTCCTCGCTGCCTCAGCAATCGACCATCTATCTCATCGGCAGAGCCCCAGGATGATGTCATGGGCCGGATGCTCAGCCAGCTGCGCTGTACCATCACAACTCAATCCAGCACAAAAGCAAGTGCCGTTGGTTGGGATGAGTGCATCTTCAAGGGTTCATGCTGCAGAAGTTGATAACTGACTGATCCGTGATTTACGGCCCAGGGTACGACATGGAATGGATGGCTGAGAGCTGCTCAGGCCCAGGAGCAGCAGCTAGTGGCTTCCAGCTCAACCACGGCGCATCTCCGCCGTCCAATACGGCAAGACCACCCCCAGCCAATGGCTTTTGGGTCACATCTTGAGGCTCCTGGATGATCGCCGATGGCTTTTGGCGCATTCTGGTCTCGAACTTGTCCCTACGAGTTCAAGGTTCGCCGAGTCCCTGGCACCGGGCGGCCGTTTTGCCTCCAAAACTCAACCACCAAAAACTCCGGAGCTCGAGTCCGAATACCCACAGGGCGTCTCAGGGCTTTCCCAGTTCAAGAGGCAGATGCAAGCCTGGCAGATAACGTGCTGTTTGTGCGGGCTGGGTCTCGGACTCTGGGTACCTGGGCGGCGGTAGGACCCTGCAGGGGCAGAGCGAAAGAGCAGCTGGTGGCAGCGAAGAGGGTGAAAAGCAAACAATTCCTTGTGGTGTCTGGATGACGGCGGATTTCAGGTCGCCACAGGCCGGATGTCTGTCTGACTGCGTCCAAGAGGGGATGGGTGCAACGCTCAAGCTTTGGCTCGCTTAGAGAATTGAAGCTCTCCTCAGCAGCCGATCGTCCCCCAAGCTTACGTACAGCCGCCTGCAGGCTCTACTTACGATGCTACAGCACCTTCGGGAGATGGACGCAATTAACTTGGACCCAAGCCTCAGCAGCTCCACCTCTGTTCCCGGATCGACTGGCGCCCGCACTGATCCCCATTGGGGAAGAGATGGCGACGTTGGAGATTCCGGCCGAACCAACTGTCCAGGCAGAGTCCGTTTCTTACCAAGCACGCCAGTACGTTTACAGTACTGTACTGGACCCTATCGGAGGGCGCCGATGGGGGGAAGCCTTCGCAATAGCTCCGGATTTTCTGATTGGCCTCTGGACGTGATGGATGATGAAAGGTCTGGGCTGGGGGCATCCCCCCGATGGCCTTTCCTCTACCGTCCAGGGCGGCCACGATAGAGCAGAACTCTACTACGGATGTCGAGCAAAACGGTGCCTCTTGCTCGTTGGTGATCCGTCCGTGTAGGGCGTCAGCTCGCATAACCCCGCTTCGCAATGCAACGTCGAACCAGGATAGGTTTGACGGGGAAATGATCCGCGATGCATCGGAAAACAAGAGTCAACGGTCTCAAGCGCGAACCTTGAAGATTCTGATCTGGGGTGTCGACATTGAGTTGATGAGAAGGAGAGGGCCTGAGATTCACCACACCAGGCCTGTGACTGTGACGTCCGTGACACCACGCTGCGTGGCTATCTTGGACATGAAACCGACCCTTGATGGCGCCTCCAATTTGCTGGCATCCTTTCCAGGGGCACACCTCAGTAGGCCCGAAGCCAAGGCTCTTCGTATCCCCGTTTCAAATCGACCGTCCCTTATGGCGTCTCTCATAGGGCTGGCCTGGTCAGTCCGACGGGTCCGAGTCTCCGACTCATCCGGCCGGGTCACGGCCCTGACGACTCAGTCAAGGATGAAGAGATATCGACAACTCTCTGTCTTTGTTTATCGATGCGCAAAGTGCCATGTTGGAGGCAGGGCGCTCTTCAACACGGTTGCTTATGCCAGGCACACGGCCGTTTCCGCCTTGGCGCGGGCATCTTTGGGCTGTGAGTGTACTGTACTGTACGGGACTGTACCCCGTCTCGCGAGCAAAATCAGCCATAGCTGAAGCTCAGGAACTCTGTCAGGTAACACAAACCCTCCCTTCCTGCCTTGAATGGCTGGGCTTTACGGTCTCTGCGTCGAGACCGTTCGCGTGTCGGGGAAGCTTTGGGGCTATCCAAAGTGCGACGGCCTGCAAGTCCGAGGGGAGAGGAAACAAGACAGACAACGAGTGAGCCACATTCGCCTCGCGCACGGATCTCGCGTTCAAGGAAATTTAGCTGTGGACCTCGCACTCTGGGCGTGCTATTCCAACCGCAGTTTGGGACGTTCCTGGAGGAGGGTGGTTGGTGGTCATCGCGTCTCTCCTGACTGGGGATTGGTGTGGCAACGTCCCCTCACAGCAGAGTTTCGACGGGCTGGTGATTGCTTTGCAACTGCGCCCACTCTTGTGCAATGGCACCTGTCATCTCGTTTGCTCGACTCCCTGACACCACACCCTTTCAGAATTTTTCCCTTCAGGTGTGAGGGGACTCTGTTGCGGTTGCACATGCTTGCCTCCGAGATGGATGAGATGGACCGAGAGAAATGGTGGTACGACATTGCCCTTTCAATAGGGTTTGATATCTGATCGTCATCCACCATGTTAGCTCAGACGCCGTTGCGGGTACAGCAATGTCTCCTGAGACCTTTGCAATGGCGGATGGACGTCCCTTACTCGCCTAGGACCAATCTGGTCATCCGGAGGGGGGAGGCATTCATCGGGGGCAGGTCGAGTGAGAAGCTCGATCCCACTGACGCAGTCCAGATTGCGCCAATTGTCGACCAAATGCCTCTATGCCTGTCCTCGGCTGGTTCATGATCTACCCGCCCTTGTCAAACCCACAAGGCGGGACTCGGCCGGATATCCATATCCTCAGAGGCTAGTTGATGACCCAGTCTGCGCATGTGATCATTTCCAGTGCGACGTGGGGGTCGATTTGCGTCGACTTATCAAGTTGGGTCCTTTTCACATCAGGAGATTGATGAGACAACTCTTTTGCTATTCGATGAGGCAAACCCGGGGGGTTCTCTGCCGTGTCTCAGTGTTCCAGGCTTCTGTTCACGGCGAGGCTTTGCACTCTAGGGTCTTGTCACTGTTCTGTTCTCCATCCTTGTGTTGCTTGCTTGATTAGGCAATATGAGGAGAATCCAATCTTGGACCCCGGCTCTGTCAGAATGGTTCGATGAATAGCTTGGTCGGCCCCGAAGCGGCCAGTCGGAATCTGCAGCCGAGTCAGTCTGGATGCCTCTAGCCAGAGCCATGACAAGGAGGACAGCCACAGTCGATGTCATGGGAAGTTGGAGTTGCTTCCTAGGATTAGAATCCAAAATGCCATCTCCAGGCGTCGAGTTTACAAAAAATGCTGTCGTCTGACTCGTGGAGCAGCCGTTTCACTAGGCGGAGGGCTAGATAACGGCTCTGCAGCCGCTGGTCCAACAGCAACTCCAGGGGATGAATCACTTACATTTACATAGTGGATCGACCGCGGCTGAAGGTTGATGACTTGCTTAACAAGCAAAGGCATGCTAACGAGTAGGCTGGGGTCTTCAGTGTCAAAGCGTCGATGTTCTCTCCGCATGTGAACAATATTTGAGCCTTCTATAGACTTGACAGGAAGAAGAGGCTCACGATGCGGCATATTCGGCGCCAAGTCGGCTTCTTCCAGTCCAATCACTATAGAGTTGCCGCGGCCCGGATGGTCTAGACCACCTAGCTGGTGTTGGTAGTCAAGGAGGTCCCATGTTCGCTCAGCAGGCAAACCTGCATATATTCGAAGAGGGAGAAAACAGCCTGCTGGCGCCGACCGGCACGGGAACCAGCCGATCACTTGAAACTGTTGAGAAATAACGTCTGTTCCGCCGAGGATGACAGGATATCAATACGGCAGTTGGTTGACGATCACGGCTTCGCCCCACCGACAGGCCGGACCGGCGAGACCAACGACGCGGCGGATGCGGCCCCATGCTGGCTCTGACGATCCATGGCCAGTGCTCTTGGAACCTCTGGAGACAGTGGGTTTAGGGTCATGGATCTGCAACCATAGTTGTTATCGTTTGCCGAGGGAGTGTTTACAGGCTTTCAAAGGGGAAGGTCTTGTCTGGGCAAAGACTTCTTGTCTCAACCCCTGACCCTCTAGGCATCAACTTTGACACTTGGGCAGCAACCGCCCAAGTGTCGCGGATCTCGGGTCGTGAAAAGTTGCCTGTCCGTTGACTCGTTTTGTCCAAGCGGATAGAATGAAGCCAGCTGGTATCGAGCGTTTGTTATTTGGGTTGGACAGCTCGAGGAACGAGCTGGGGTTCGTTCTGGTCTCGGCCAAAGGATTTGATAATCCCCCACCCCTGAACATCTTACGAGCAACCATATTGGACATTTGAGAAAGGTAGGTAGGCCATGGAGGAAAGGGGCCGCCAAGATACCCAGCTCAGACAACATCTCTGGGGTTGCTCATTGCAACAGTGCCCGCTCACAAGTTGTGAAGCTCGCCATCCTAACCATGCACTGGCGCATCTGCCAGCAGGTTATTACATAACGATGTTATCAAAGGATGAAGTAATATTGTGTGGGTGCATCCTTCGAGTTGAATAATGCTTCTTGGTCATGGGTCGACAGGTTCATTCAGGATTGTAGCATCAGTTGGGAGCCCCTGGTGACTCTGAGCTCTCACACCATCCCTCTGGGTTATTTCTGTGCCATTAGAGAAGATGAACATTGCTTTGGGTGGAAATCAAATTTCTCACGGCCCTCTGAGGTCGGAGCAAGGCAAGAGACGGAATGGAAGACGGATGAGAAGTGGTCAGGGGGTCAGGATCGGAAGCGCCCCCGGAAGCGTCCCGCCATTCCCAGCTTCTGATTATGTGTACGGTGCACCGGTTGGTATGAGACTTTCGCTCGGGGGCTGTAAGTTGATGTTGAAAGTTATTTCGTTGTTCTTGGCGAGGACCCCGGCCACCGGGTTGAATTCTCCGGCAGATTCAGGATGTTTGCACTTTCATCCCCTGGCCTTTGGTGTTTTCCTGTCTCGAGCCTTTACCTTGAAGATACTTCTCCTAGGAGATGCTTGAATACAGGCCAGCGGGCTTGTCCTTTATGCTGATGCCAGTGAATCCGAGCTTGCGTGTAGCTGTTTGCCATTTCAATTTTGGCTGCTCTCGTTCCTCCTCTGAACCCTCATCAAGCCTCCTAAGACTACGTGTATGTAAAACCTACTCTTCCGCCCAAACCTAACTAGAGGTTTGACTTGGTTGGTGGAAAAACTGTAGAAGTCTTCCTGAGCTTGTGTCTACATTAACCATCAAATAGGGTGAAAGCCACAGCAATGTGGCGGTTTCTTGTCACTTTGCTCTTTATCTCAAGACATTCGGGCTCCCAAATGATATCAACACGTCTTACAACGGCCCGAAAGTGATATTTTGGAGCCAAGCCAGGAGTGATGTGAGAAAACTGGTATAGAGGATGCTCCAGGGCTAGCGTAAACTATCACTCATCTACCACGCAACACCAGTACACTCTCTGACCAGACAACCACGATACCGAGCCGAGGAGCCCAGATAAAGCAAAAAAAGAGGCTTGAACTTGGGAAAGAGGCAAATCCCTTGGATAAAAGTAAGAAAAAAAGTTTCGACTCTATTGTGGATAATGGTACGATTTTTCCATGAAATGGGGCTTCTCCGGCCAGATGGGAACCCAAAAGGTGGAGTTTCCCAAGAGAGGAATTTACGTTTTGACGCTAACTAGACCATATTTGGAGTCTCCGCGGCATCTTGGACAGTGATAACGCGAGCACGGCAGTTGTTTTGTCTTTTGGTGTTTTTGCCTCACTCGTACAATAGGGGGGATCATGTGTGAGAAGACAAGTGCCGGTGACCCGGTGAGGCTCTTTTGGAGAGAAAACCTTATTCTTATGTTTGGGAGAAAAGGCGGATGAGAGATTATCCGGTTAGTCACTGAGAGCACGAAAGCCTTTGTAGTGTAAAAAAAAAAGGTGTCTTATACTGGAGTGCATCTTAAGGGGCAAACATGCTCTAATAACTTGAACTTTGTGTCTCCTCTATAAAGAGTTGTTGCATGGCTCGCGTCCAACTGTTAAGAATTTCTTTCTTCTTTGCCTATTCATACATATATAACTCCGTCATAGCCTTCTTTAGGCCTTGGAGTGGCCCGGCCAGGGTGGTAGGGTCTGGTGCTTTCGTACCTTGGGTATCAGAACAATCAACAAGCCTTCTACAGTTACTCTCTGTCCTTCAACACAGCTCGTCTGAGCCGCCAGGCCCATTCGTCGCTGTTGTATCAAAATATGAACACCAGTTATGCTGGTTTGGAAAGCAAACGAGGGCATGTAGTAGGTATACTTTGAGTGCAGATGCTTCGACTGTGCAGCAACAACAAACTCAAACAATAGGCTGATCCCCCAATGAACAAGTAGCAAATATCAAGGTTTTAAAAATTCAAAAAGTCTCAATTCTCATATTAAGCCGCCCTACAGACGTATTATTTCTCTCTGGCAATGCCCTTCCTTACCCGCAGCAGACACCCTGGAGATTACCGAGGCTCTTTCTCAACCAACTTTTCTCAAACAGAAGTGACTCAGTATCTCGAATTCTTTCATCGAATCCTGAAATGACATCGAACATGGACGTTCCTCGACAGAAATTCGGTCTTGTCCGTCTCCCTCCATCGTTGATGATGCAGATCTTCGACCAGCTGCCAAAAGCATCCCATCGAGCCGTTGCCTTGGTCTGCAAACAATCATTCGAATATTTCTGTCCGAGTGGAAAGTTCCCAAAGCTTGAAATAGAGGACTTGTTTGAGCTCCTACTCCTCTTGGAGCAAGGGAGGCCGGATGCATTCGTGTGCTTCAACTGCTTGAAACTCAGCCTCATTGACCGCGATGGCCAGAAAGGCTGGCAAACCCAGAGACATCAAACCTGCGGTCCTCAAGTCAAGAACCTCTGGTCCTTCATGGCCAGGTCAAAGTTCGGGCGAAGGTACCGACAAACACGAATCGAGTTTTTGCCCGAAGGGACTTGGAAACCAGAAGCCCAAGGACCGGAAATCACCTTTGCTGAGGCTCACCTTGTCATGAACTGGCATCGCACAGGTGGACAATGTGGCTTGCCCATCAGCATCTTCAACCGCCGCTACTCCTTTGTACGACTCATTTCCCTCGAGAAAGACGACAGCATCGACGACCATTTCCCCCTCGAACAGCATCAGCCAGATGACTCCTGGGCCACACTTCCAAGCAAAGAAGAATGGATAGAGAGACAGAAACAACGCCACGGAGTCCAGACACTTTCAGACGAACTGAGCGCCGCCACACCTTGGGCTTTTACGCACGATTATGAAGCCATGGTTATCAACGACGAGCTCTACTTGTCACGTACGCACCGCGTCAGAGGGCCCCTCGGTACATTGAGTAAGTTTCTCGAAGTCTTGGAGACACTGGCTCTGCCAATATGCGAGCATGTCCGGTGTTATGAATGGCCGCCCTATCCTCAAGAACCTTGGGAAAGAACAGAGGAATGGTCATCGGTTTTCATTTCGCGTTACTGGTGTTTTCCAATCTCATGTGACCAAAATTATCGTCTCGTCCACGAGGGAGATCGCGTGGAGCAAGCCTGGGCGAACTCATGCCACTTTTGCTTCACTGACTACGTCGCCAGCCTCTCTGGGGCAACGGCGACAGGCATCTGGGATTTTAGACTCGTGACCTATCACCGGCTTGGAAGCTGCCGCACGCCTGAGGGTTCCGGCTGGGCTCAGCTGCACCGGAGGTCGAGCGAGCAGTTGCGCCCGTGGCCAGTAAAGAGGGGAAGGGAAGACAATGTCCTATCAGTGTTCCTCAAGTGGCGTGTAGCCAAAGGAGATGCCAGATGATTCGAAGGACGTAACGGCAAAGGAAATAGGCGATGCGACATTGAAGACGGTACTGGCAGCCTGCTTAAAAGAGATGGGTGGATATGGCGTTTGGAAACCGCCATCTGAAGGGTGCCATTGTGATAGCTAACTTGGTAGTTTTCTCTTGGTCAAGTAGTTTATAGAAACCAACTTGCCAATATTGTCTCTTCTGGTTTTCATCGTGTACCTTCATCAGAAGGAGAGACATCATGGATCATGACTGCCAAAGACGCGTTGTGCTTTGGATGTGCGCTCAAACAACCCGGCCACGTGCAAGGAGGAAAAGTAGCACTCGCATTCGTTCTGGATGTAGAAAACGCGTTCTGCTCTGAATGACTTTCGGAAACCTTCCTCGGAGCAAGTGAAAGAGATTTCAGGCTTGGTTTGGAATGCTCTTCTGTAAGATTGGAGGTTGGTTGATCCAGCCTCAGTCGGTCAGTCGGGACTTGAGATTCTCCGATCGCGCAATACTCAGTACGGCGATACCTTGGGGTTGCTTCGGCAAAAGCGCAAATTCAAAGGTCAAAAATATCCGTTCACATACAGCTTTAACAACTAGGTGCATAGGTATGATACGCTTTCATGCGGAATTCGTTCAAATAACATCAAAGATACTCATGAAATTATCACAAGCATCCCCATACTGATTCTACTGTTAGTAATCTTTTTCTAACAGCCATGAAAAACACCCTCTTGGGTCCTGCCATGATAACCACTTACACTTTCGCCAAAGTGACTCTAAGGTAGACCGTAGTACAGGGACCATTTTGTGGGGGGTGGGGTAGGTACCTGAGTGCCCCTCCCGAAAATCGGTGGTCGACGGCAGGAAGGAACTTGTTGTGTGACGCACGCATCCTAGCCGAAAGATTCCTCTCTTGACTCACTCCTCGACCTCTTAATTGGCAATCCGCCGCCACTTGAAGCCCAATTGATTACTTCTTTCACATCAATCCCGACATCGATACCTTTGTAACCGCCACCATGGCCGAGCTGCCCGATCCCACCATCGACCTCAACTGGAGCGGCTATGTCGGTGCAATCCACGAGATCTTTCACAAGAACGCCCTGGCCCACCCCGATAGGCCTTGTGTGACCGAGACCGAGAGTTCAACGTGAGAATAGTCGACTGTGATTTGCTTGGACAAGCCGCTAACAAGTGGACTAGGTCGCCAACCAGGACATTCACGTACCGGCAGATCGACGAGGCGTCCACCACCATTGCCAACTACCTACACGATGCTGGTATCACCAATGGAGATGTTGTCATGATATTTGCCCACCGCTCCGTCGAGCTGGTCTGCGCCTTTATGGGAACTCTGGTACGTTTAGCTATATTCGCCTCCAATGTCAGCCAGCTGACCGGCGTGTTCAGGCTTCTGGTGCCACAGTGACAGTACTTGACCCCCTTTACCCACCACAGAGGCAACAAAGTTCGGGGATTCCATTCTCTCTCCCGCAAGCAGTTTGTCTAAATGAATTTAGTCTATCTCGAGGTCTCCCAGCCCAAGGCCCTGATTTCCATCGGCAAGACCACAGACGAGAATGGGTATGTGTTTGTCGCGTCGAACCCCCCACCCCCCCTTTCACCAGCATAGCATCGAACTTGGACGTGACACTTTCTTTACTGACTATCTAAATTTAGCCCCCTTGCTCCCTTGGTACAGAAGTATATTGACGAGGACCTGGGCATCAAGATCCGGATCCCAGAACTCCGCCTCAGTGACGCCGGCCTGTTGTCTGGGGGCCAGAGGGAAGGCGTGGATATCTTTGACAGCTTGCGAAGCAAGGCTTCGTCACCTCCCGATGTTATCGTCGGCCCAGACTCAAACCCTACGCTATCCTTCACCTCGGGAAGTGAGGGACGACCAAAGGGGGTGCTGGGTCGTCATTACGGCCTGACCAGATACTTCCCCTGGATGGCCGAGCGTTTCAACCTCTCGTCCGAGAGCGTCTTCGCCTGTCTCTCCGGTATCGCCCATGACCCAATTCAGCGAGGTGAGTGGTAACTTTTACCATGACATTTGTGCCGAGCTAACCACCGAGGCCAGACATCATGACACCCTTGTTCCTCGGCGCTCAGCTGCTCATCCCGGCCAAGGAGGACATCCAGCACGAGAAATTAAGCGAATGGATGAGGCGTTGGTCACCGACCACGACTCACCTCACTCCTGCGATGGGTCAGATCCTTGTCGGTGGCGCAACCGCCAAATTCCCCGCCCTGAAGCAGGTCTTCTTCGTCGGCGATGTCCTCACCACACGCGACTGCAAGGCACTTCGTCAACTGGGCCCTTCATGCTCCATCATCAACATGCTGGGGACTACCGAGACAAGTCGCGCGGTGTCGTATTTCGAGATTCCCTCTGCCACAGAAGACCCGGAAGCCCTCGACTCGCTCGGTGACACTATCCCCGCAGGTTGGGGGATGCAAGACGTTCAAATCCTCGTCATTTCTCGAGAAGACAACACCAAGATTTGCCCCGTTGGCGAACTCGGCGAGATCTATTTCAGAGCGGCTGGTTTGGCTGAAGGTTACCTCGGCGATCCCCAGAAGACGGCGGAGAAGTTCGTCGACAATTGGCTGGTCGACAATGCCAAGTGGGTGGAAGCTGACAAGGCCAACGACAAGGGCGAGCCGTGGCGCCGTTATTACAAGGGACCCCGTGATAGGTTATACCGAACAGGAGACCTTGGCCAGTATCTCCCTTCGGGAGCTGTGCGTGTCTCTGGTCGTATCGACTCTCAGGTTAAGATCCGCGGTTTCCGGATCGAGCTCAACGAAATCGATGCCAACCTAGGCGGTAGTCCCCTGGTTCGAGACGTCAAAACTCTCGTACGAAGAGATCGTAACGAGGAACCCACGCTTGTGAGCTATGTCGTTCCCGAGATCACCGAGTGGAAGCGCTGGCTGAAGGCTCAGAACCACGAGGATATCGAAGACGAGGGTGTGGAGATGGGGCCTACTGTGGTCTACCTCAAGAGGTTCCGGCGTATGCAAGCTGAGGTGCGAGACCATCTCAAGTCTCGTCTACCCGTCCACTCGGTGCCCTCCATCTACATCATGCTACAGAAGCTCCCCCTTAACCCGAACGGCAAGGTCGACTTCCCGAACCTGCCCTTCCCCGATGCTGCTGCGAGAACAGAGGACGCCTCAGAAGAGGATCTGAAGAGCTGGGAGGCCCTATCTGAGACGGAGAAGACCCTTGCCACGCAGTGGTCGACGCTAATCCCGGGCCTCAACGCTAAGACTATCAGGTATGTGGAACAGAGTATTGTTCTATAGATCAGATGCTGACCTAGCCCAGGCCTGAATCAAACTTCTTTGACTGTGGTGGACACAGTCTCCTGGCCCAGCAGCTCCTCCTCAACATTCGCAAGAGTTTGGGTGCTAACATCACCATCGGCATCCTCTACGCGAACCCCAGTCTCAGAGGTTTGGGATCCCAGGTGGATCGTCTACGCAGTGGTCAGGCTGCTACAGTTGACAAGGCTGTCGACACCGCCTACGCCGAGTCGTTTGACGAGCTGATCAACACGCTCGATGACAAGTACCAGAGCGCGGACCCGGATGCTCTGAGCCCATCGAGCGGCGCCACATTCTTCCTCACTGGTGCTACAGGTTTCTTGGGCGCCTACCTTGTCAAGGAAATTTTGGGCAGGGAGAACACCAAGCTCATCGCACACATTCGTGGAGCCAAGGGACTTGACTTTGCCAAGGATCGTCTGACGAGGTCACTCAAGGGCTATGGTCTGTGGCAGGATTCATGGGCCGAGAGGATCGAATGCGTCCTCGGCGACCTTTCCAAGCCTCGTCTTGGTCTTGACGATGCCAGCTGGAAGCATGTCACCGAGACAGCGGATGCCGTGGTCCATAATGCGGCATATGTTCATTGGATTGCTCGATACGAGCAGATGATGCGCCCCAACGTTCTGTCTACTATTGACGCAATGAAACTCTGTAACGAGGGAAAGCCCAAGCTATTCTCTTTCGTGTCGTCGACTTCGACTCTGGACACTGACCACTACGTCAAGCTGTCTCACGAGCAAACCGCGACTGGACGCGGAGCAGTGCTTGAAGCTGACGACATGCAGGGCAGCCGTGTCGGCCTTGGCACTGGTTATGGCCAAACCAAATGGGTAAGTATGCTCTCATAGAGGAGATGTATCAAGCTAAACGTTTCAAGGTGTCTGAGCAGCTCATCCGGGAAGCTGGCAAGCGTGGGCTCCGGGGCGCTGTTGTCCGTCCCGGATACATTCTCGGCAGCCGTGAAAACGGTGTCTCAAACACCGATGATTTCCTCATCAGACTTTGCAAGGGATGTGTCCAATTGGGCGCAAGACCATTGATCATCAACTCGGTGAACGCTGTTCCCGTGGACCACGTCGCCAGGGTTGTCATTGCCTCGGCCCTCAACCCCCTACCTGGCGTCAACGTGGTTCACGTCACGGCGCACCCAAGACTTCGTATGAACGAGTTCCTCTCGGCATTGGAGTACTATGGCTACAAGGTCCCCGAGGTGGACTATGAGGAGTGGAAGACGCAGCTGGAGGAGTTTGTGTCTGCCGGTTCCACCGAGAAGGATCAGGAGCAGAGCGCCCTCATGCCTCTGTTCCACATGGCAACCTCGAATCTGCCGTCGACTACGCGCGCCCCTGAGCTGGACGACAGAAACGCCGTGGCCGTGCTCAAGGCCGACGCCGACCGCTGGACTGGCGTCGACGACAGCGCTGGTGAGGGCATCACCCGCGAGGACATTGGAAGGTATCTGCGCTTCCTGGCCGAGACCAAGTTTATGCCTTGGCCGACCGGGAGAGGACGTGAGCTGCCGCCCATCGCGGCCGACATTGCGCAGGCTCAGGCACAATGGGGAGTTGGAGGTCGCGGTGGCGCGGCTTAGAGAAGTGCTTGAGGATGCAAAAGTCGACGATTCAAAGTTGATGATGGAGATGAAAAGTACATGGAAACTGATTTATATTTGAGACTAGAAAAGATGAAAAGCATTTCCAAGGGAACTAGGATCTGCGCCAGATTGACAGAGAAATGGTTGAATTTTGGACTGTGGAAGCAAGACAACTCTCGCATCGGCCATCACCTTGACTACCTCCTCGACCAGAATTTGGCCCTTGTTTACCAGCTTGGGTAGATGAGACTGTTCGACTGGGAGGTTACTCTTGCTAGAACTTGGTTCCGATCTTGACAGTCATGTGCAGCTGCCCTGGTATCCGGTTGGCGGGCTTGTCCTTGTCACGCGCAGCAACTCGCACAACAGGCCCGGTCCTGGAAGCCAAGTGCCGAAGCCCTGAGGCTTACGGTGCAGTGCAGTACATACACTCGAGTGGCTTGCGAGGCAAGATCGCTCATCGTACATATGTATGTAGGTGCTGGCACCAGGCAAGGCCATCCCCTGGCACCAACTGTCGCCTTCTCGGGCCGTCAAGCGCTCATCCGGGCGAGAACACCTCTCTGTAAGGATGGGGTCATGTCGATCAGAAGGGTAGGCGACGATTGCCTGAATGTGTAAATCAGGCCTGCTACACAGGTGAAAAAGGCAATGTGTGTTCTCAAGTCGCGGGTCAAAACGCCAACGCTGAGATATCGCGGGTCCTTAGGAGCCGGGCACATGGAATGCCCAACTCAATTGAACAAAGAAACATGGAGAATTGGGGTTTGCTCGCCTGCTCTCGGACATTGGGTGGCTTCTTTATCGCCTGATGATGAACAAGTAGAGGATGGAAAGCTCTCCACGGGTTGAGAAATCCCAAGGTCGACAGAGAGTAGGTAATTGCTTTTACCCAAACTAAATGGATAATTACACGAGAATAGCTTTCCACCAAGACGAGATATCATCACTCGAGTATGCAAGTTGCCACGCGATGTTGCATTGCCGGCTGACTTGGTGTCGACCCTCAAACACTCAAGGTCCATGCAAAGAAGCCACACACACAAGTAATATGATGCATCACGATTCAAAAGCTACGGCCCATCTTTCTAAATCTGGCATCTCCCCTCCAGCTCTCTCCGGATCTAGCCAAAAGCGAGTCTAGCTCCAGGTCCCACCCGGACAGAATTGCCATTGGGGTGAGAAACGAGTTGTAACGAGCATGCCGATCTTGGAAAGATTTCCCCGAAACTAGGAGTGAGGGGGGGCGAAATATTGATGAGAGGACCCTGAGCAAGCGTCGGGAAGTTCTTGCTGATTTTGAGGTCATAGGATGGGTTGGATATGGAGATGCTTTCGAGACGAGACATCCATGTCAAGACGCACGCCGGCACTTGGGATCGCAAGGCTCCCCCGGGTCATGCTCTCTTGTCTCGTGGGGGAAACTACATCCTACGCAAGGTCCAGGCGCACGCATGGGGTAGTTTGCGGCGACCGGCTGGGGTAAAATCAGGCCATGATGTTTAACGCGTTGGTGTTGATAGGTGAGAAGAGGGCATGCACGATCAAGATGGATCTTGAAGAAATTTGGGCGCGTGCGAACGGCATTGCGGTTCCTGTCTTGCTCGGAAACTGGCCGTAGAGAGAGAGATTTGTTGGTTGGAATTGAGGGTCTTCTAGAATGGACCCTTGACTTGTCTCACTTGAGAGATTGACATTTGATCTGGGTGATCAACTCTGTGAAGAAGGCTTCTACACTCACGGTAAGCTTCTAGAGCCTTTCCCGGGCGCCAATGCTCGGGCGAGAATTACCAATCTAGGCAGCATTGAAGGATCTAGAGATCTACTCATGTGCATGGCGATGAGGCAAAACCAAGGGTCCAGCATCCAAGATTCAACGCTCCAGGGCAAGGCAAGGCCGGCCGGTTCCTGTTTGGTACCTGTCAAGCAAGATTCTCCGAGCGTCTGATCACCCAGCTCCGGCCGTGGGCCGGGTCCGTTTACCGGTTAAATTTCCCCGCGTGACGTAGAAGAAAAAATATTTGGAGCTGAGACAGGGGGAAACAAAGACATGAGAGCTTTTCGGCGAATCGAGGCTCATCCAATTCAACGTGGTTTACGGATTCCGGTCCCGCGATATCTCCTTGACTGCGCGGGGGCTACCAACGCGTACTCGTCCCCACTGCTAGATCACTATCTAAGATACTAAGAGCATAACTAAGAACGCGTCAAGTTATTATCGCGTTCTTAGTGAGAGAAGCAAGATACTAACCATAATTGGTCCAGATCCCTGCGAAATACCCAATGGTAGCCCGCGCGCAGTCAAGGAGATCTGGGTTCTTCTCCACATGAGAGAACCATGATGCTAATTCTAGTTCGGTGGAGCCGCATCTCAGGGTGTGCCTGAAGCCCGAATAGGACATGCCCGGCGGCTCTAGAAGAATACGGTAAAGGGACTTGGAGAGGCACAGATGCCATGTGGCGTCTCCCGGCGGATCTAACCCGTTATAGACCTCTGAACAGAGAAACTCTTTCCGGTCACGATCCACCGTCCCCCAGACGTCGGCCACGGGCGAGGGCAGAGTCAACCACATCGAGGCCAACTCTATGAGGAAGACGAGGCCAAACATCCACTTGGATGACGCAGATTGGTCATGACGCGGAGGCAAGAACCAATTCTTGTGCGGGGGAAGGATATGCAAACTTGGTGTGGATGCTGAGATGGGGACATCTATCTCGTCGAGATGGAACTCGAGATGGACGAGACCAGGAACTACATAAAGACCGTCCAGACACGACCTTGAATCGATTGTTCTCCAGACTCATCATCCTCTCTCAAGCAATCCCTTGAACAGCACAAGCACATCCAAAGCTTGTCTCACAACATCAATCTCAGTTTCCCTCACCTCTTCACCACCACTTACACACTCTATATCAATCACAATGGCTCCCGGCGCTGTTGTCGACGACTTCTCCAGCCACGACGGCCAGGCCCTCGAGGCCCTCTCTGACAAGATCGACGACGTCAACGTCATCAAGTACGACGAAAAGTCCAAGTTTGACAGCGAAAAGGACAAGAACCAGTTCCGCCAGTACGCCGACGCCGCCGACCGCGTCAAGAACTTTTACCGCGAGCAGCACCACAAGCAGACCGTCTCGTACAACCTGGCTGCCCGCAACCGCTTCTACAATGCCACCCGCCCTCGCCCCGAGATGACCATCTGGGAGGCCATGGAGAAGCTCAACACCCTCGTCGACGAGTCCGACCCCGACACCTCGCTCTCCCAGATCCAGCACCTCCTCCAGTCCGCCGAGGCCATCCGCCGCGACGGCAAGCCCCGCTGGATGCAGCTGACCGGCCTCATCCACGACCTGGGCAAGCTGATGCTCTTCTTCCCCGAGCTCGAGACCCAGGGCCAGTGGGACGTCGTTGGCGACACCTTCCCCGTCGGCTGCGCCTTCAGCGACAAGATCGTCTACCCCGAGACCTTTGCCGAGGGCAACCCCGATGCCAGCAACCCCGACTACAACACCAAGTACGGCATCTACTCGCCCAACTGCGGCCTCGACAACGTCATGCTCAGCTGGGGCCACGACGAGTACCTCTACCACGTCGTCAAGGACCAGTCCACCCTCCCCGACGAGGCCCTGGCCATGATCCGCTACCACTCCTTCTACCCCTGGCACCGCGAGGGCGCCTACCGCCATCTCATGTGCGACAAGGACCATGAGATGATGAAGGCCGTCCAGGCCTTCAACCCCTACGACCTGTACTCCAAGAGCGACGGTGTCCCCGACGCCGAGAAGCTCAAGCCCTACTACATGGAGCTCATTGACGAGTACTTCCCCCAGCGCGTCCTCAAGTGGTAGATGTGCCACGGTGAAAGAAAATAGAAGCGAATAGAGCATGTGTTTTTCTGAGTGTTTGCAGGCCAGGGAATACGGCCATGGGATTTAGGGATATATCGAATTGAGCGAATGAATGAATATAAATCGTTGACGATCACTGAGCTAAGCCCATTGAATGTGAAAGATATGAATGAAAAGAAATTTGTGCGAGAAAGCAAGCCTTGCTTGCTTGTAAGAATTTCATTGTAAAGCAGACCCATCAGGCTATGGTTGCAAGTCTCCGCATACACTTGTCGGGGAATTCTTGAAGAGATCGTATACGTGGCCTATTCGATAGACAATTAACAAAAGTGGTTACATCAAGTGAAACCCTCATTTTTGCTGTCCGGGCAAGAAAACGTCAAGTGTCAGGAGAAAAATGAAGCTATTCCCAGCCATGGGCCATATTATTCGCGGGCAGACTTTTTGAGTCGATAAGAGCGATAAGAGAAAAAAAAAGTTGCTGAACACCAGTAAGTTTTTCCGAGGCTTGTGGACTACGCCATAATAGGCTAGATGCGTAGCTCTTGAGCCAATCACGTAATGATCCGCCCCAGAGCTGCCCCTCAGTCAAGTTGGAAATTTGGAGGAAAGAGCGCCGAGAACCAAGAAAGATTATCGAGGTCTCGCTGAGAAATCGACAATTCCTCTACCATCTCCCCGCAACATTTCAACAGCCTCGATCCAACATGGGAGCCACAAAGAGAAAGCGCGATCAGGCTGAAGAGTCGAAAGCCGCCGAGAAGCCCGCCGAGACACAAGTCGAAAAGCCTGCCCAGGAGCAAGAGGAAGAGACTTCGTTTGTCCATCTTGGTCTTGATCCCAGGCTTCTCCAGGCCGTCGCGCAGCAAAAGTTTGCGAAGCCTACTCTTGTGCAGCGCAAGGCCATCCCGCTTGCTCTGAACGGTCAGGATGTCCTTGCCAAGGCTGATTGCGGTTCTGGAAAGACTGCCGCCTATGTCCTGCCTCTGCTGTCGAGCATCCTAAAGCGCAAGACTGTATATACATGCCATTCAAGCCTGAGGTCATACTATTCACTAACTGTTGTGCTCGCAGACCGACTCTACTGCCTTCACAGCCGCTCTCATCCTCGTACCGACTCGCGAGCTTGCCGACCAAGTCTTCAAGGCCATCGAACAGTTCGCCAGCTTCTGCGCCAAGGACATCAGCACCGTCAAGTTGACCGACAAGGTCTCCAACGCCGTCCAGCGCGCCCTCCTCTCCAATTCCCCCGACATCGTCATTTCGACTCCCGCGACCGCATGGCACAATGTCAACTCGTCCGCCCTCTCGCTCGATAAGCTCACACATCTGGTGCTCGATGAGGCGGATCTTGTCCTCTCCTACGGATACAGTGAGGACCTGGAGAACCTTTCGCGATCCGTTCCCAAGGGTGTCCAGGTTATGATGATGAGTGCGACCCTTACCGATGAGGTCGATACGCTCAAGGGCATCTTCCGACGCGACCCGACATTGCTGGATCTGAAGGAGAAGGAGGCTGAGGGCGAGGGCATTACTCAGTTTGTCGCCAAGTACGTGCACGACGGTTTCCTGTATATGCGACACGATTGCTAACAGTCTACAGGTGTGGTGAAGACGAAAAGTTCCTCCTGGTATATGTCATCTTCAAACTCCGACTCATCAAGGGCAAGTGCATCATCTTTGTCAGTGACATTGACCGATGCTACCGACTAAAGCTCTTCTTTGAGCAATTCGGCATTCGAAGCTGTATTCTCAACTCAGAACTGCCCCTGAACTCGAGAGTGCACGTTGTGGAAGAGTTCAACCGAAATGTGTACGACATTATTATCGCCGCTGACGAAAAGAACGACATGCTGGGCGACGACGAGGCTGCCGAGGGTGAGGGAGACGAGGCCAAGGACAAGGCTACCGAGGGAGATGATGATGCTGAAGCGGAGACGAAGCGACCAAAGAAGAAGGCCAAGAAGTCTAAGGGTGATAAAGAGTACGGTGTATCAAGAGGTATGCGATTCGTCTGCTCCTTGAAAGACTGGCCAGTCCATCTTTCGCGACCTATAAGATCATCTGCTAACAAAGACGATAGGCGTTGACTTCAAGAAGGTGTCGGCAGTCATCAACTTTGATCTTCCCACCACAGCATCATCATACACGCACAGAATAGGACGAACAGCGCGAGCTGGACAGACCGGCATGGCCCTATCCTTCGTTGTCCCCAAGGAGCTCTACCGAAAACACGTGCCCACCTCAACACCATCTGCCGAGAAGGATGAGAAGGTCATGGCAAAGATCATCAGGCAACAGGCGAAGCGAGGCAAGGAGGTGAAGCCTTACAACTTCAACATGGAGCAGGTTGATCCTTTCCGATACCGAATGAACGATGCGCTGCGTGCCGTCACCAAGGTTGCTATCCGAGAGGCGAGAACGAGGGAGCTCAGACAGGAACTTCTCAAGAGTGAGAAGCTGAAGCGGTATGTCTACATCCAACGTTCGATTCCTAATTCTGTGTATTGACAAACAACACCAGGTACTTTGAGGAGAACCCCACCGAACTCACACACCTTCGTCATGACGGTGAGCTCAGAACCGCCAGACAGCAGGCTCACCTGAAGCACGTCCCCGAATATCTCCTCCCCAAGGACGGCAAGCAGGCCTTGACAAAGGACATAGGCTTCGTGGCGATGAGAAAGGACCGCAAGGTCAGGGGCAAGAAGGGGGGCCGAGGATTCAAGGTTGGATCCAGGAAACGGGATCCCCTCAAGACGTTCAAGGCGCGGCGGAAGACGAAATAGACGACGGGGTCGAGTAATGGCAGCAGCGTTTTCATAGTTTTTGGGCGAGATACCTTGCATTGGAAAAAAGAAGAATTGCCTTTTAATTTGTTGCTATCTTGGTTTCTATGACGTTTTGGTCTTGACTTGAATCTCTAAGCATCAACGTTACGCACCACACCGTTCAACAGCCACCTCGGACTTTGCACTTTTCTCCGTCCTCCCCTATCAAATTGACCCCAACAATACAATCTTGCCCTCATCCCTTGCCTCGTAAGAAACCTTGTTCAAGGTCCTTTTCCGCAATCCCGCAAGGTCTGATAGCCAGACGTGGTTAGTCGCCCGAGTGCGGAACTTAGTCATTCATGCACGATGGCCGGAGCGCCGGAGACAACGGGGTCTTTCGGCCGGGTTGGAGGTCCGGGCTGCGGGCTGGCACCGGAGGCAGAATGATTTCATGGAAATTTTGATGAATGACGGAAACTTAACTGGAGAGGGGAGAAAAGTATAAAGAGGGACTTGGAGGACGTCGTTGAGAGGATTGTTTAGAGCAGACAGACAGACAAACATCCTCACTTACACGATAACTCCGAGATCTACATCTTTAAGCTTCACTTGTTCTACGAATCACCATGGCCCCTCCTGCGCAGCTTCCCCTTCGCCAGCTTGGCAAGAATGGACCAAAGATCCCAGCTGTAGGCTTTGGTCTCATGGGCATCAGCATCGGCTACGGCGCCCCTGAGTACGTACACCGAACCACACAACATCTACACTCCCTCACTAACAACAACTCCTAGATCAGACGAGGAGCGTCTCAAGGTCCTCGACCGCGCTTGGGAGCTGGGCTGCACCAACTGGGACACTGCCGATGTCTACGCCGACAGCGAAGACCTCATCGGCAAGTGGTTCAAGCTGCACCCTGAACGCCGCGAGGACATCTTTCTTGCGTCCAAGTTTGGGATCAAGATGGTCGATGGCAACCTCGTGACGGATTCGTCACCCGAGTACGCAAGGGAGTGTATTGAAAGGAGTCTGAAGCGACTTGGCGTTGAGCACATTGATCTTTACTACATGCATCGAGCGAGGGAGGACGTGCCTATCGAGAAGACAGTCGAGGCCATGAAGCAACTGGTAGAGTAAGTTGACCCAAGACACTCTTCAGAAGGAGGGCTAACAGCGATTAGGGAGGGCAAGGTCAAGTACCTGGGTCTCTCTGAAGTCTCGTCCACGACCCTCCGCCGCGCCAACGCCGTGCATCCCATCTCGGCCGTACAGGTCGAGTACAACCCCTGGACGCTCGACATCGAGGGCCCCTCGGGAACGCACCTCCTCAAGACATGCGAGGAGCTGGACGTGTCCGTCTTTGCCTACTCGCCCCTCGGACGAGGCATCTTGACGGGCAGGTACCGCTCGGTCGACGACTTTGAAGAGGGAGACTTCAGGAAGACCCTGGCGCGGTTCCAGGGGGAAAACTTCCGCAAGAACCTCGTCATCGTGGACAAGTTCAACGAGCTGGCGAAGCAAAAGGGGCACACCTCCTCGCAGCTCGTCCTCGCATGGCTGCTGGAGCAGAGCCCACGCGTGTTTGTGATCCCCGGCACCAAGAAGATCAAGTATCTCGAGGAGAACGTGGGAGCATCGCGAGTGACGGTGAGCAAGGGGGAGGAGCAGGAGCTGAGAAGACTTGTGCTCGAGGCCGGGGTCGAGGGAGGGCGAGATCCCACGTTTGGAAACTACACAGACACCGCTCCTCTCGAGGCATGAATGTAGCCAGGAGCGAAGCAAAACCTCCTTTCGATAGTTGCAGCGCGTATGCATGCCCAACTTGGCCAGAAGATTCTTTCCCCCCCCCCTTATGCAGGGTGCCCACGAAGTATCTTACCCACGCACTCACTCTGTAGACGGTCCCGGCCTTGTTAGGGGAGTTCAACTTGGCAGCCCCTGGCCTACATAGTATCTGCCCACGCAGTCAGCAAACGAGAGTTGCGAGAGTATTCTGCCCTTGGCAAGCCACTACGGATGCAACATGGTGAATCAGCCCCCAGTGACCTCCCACCCAACAGTCGAGCCAGGTGGCCTCGCTCCCGCCCTCAGCAACGGGCTCCCCCTCTTCTTATGAATGACAGCAGCGCCTGGTCTCGAGCTAGCTCAGAGAGACAAAGTAACCCTCCTCTATGGTAAGCTCGGCATGAGGCCTGAGCAAGACGCACGATTAGATCTGGTCGACCAAGTGCCATCAATCGTCTAGACGGCAACAGAAACCATCCCGAGCTCATCGACACGGCGGGCCAGCCCGTCGCCGGCAGGGACCCCTGCAGTAACGTCGCCATGCTAGACCTCAGCGCCAAACATGCTCAGCCGCTCGCCAACTCCCGATTCTCGGAACCTCTCCGATTGCACAAGCGCGTCGCGGATGACTTGATCGCACCCCTGTCCGCTGAGAAACGGCTCCGTGGTGGCCCTTCAACATCAAAAGGGGGGTGTTTCCCAGCGGCGGTGAGGTGAGGCAGCATACAGTAGAGACGAATGCGTCGATGATGAACTGAGGCATCGCGGGATGACACACCAACGTCGCGGATATAGAATGGTCTCGGCATAGTTCCGACTAGCAAGCCAGTAAGCTCGCTGCGGGACCTGGGGGGCCATCAGAGAGGAATGTCTCGGAACGGCACTGTAACTGTACGCGGGCGAGATAAAACAAAGACGTTATCGCATGTGATGACTGAATCAAGAAGCGGCTCAAGGTCATCATGAGATATTCCGGTGCCACCACGCGTGCAGGGGCGCTAGTAAGGATCACCATCCCTGAACATCCCACGCGGCTTTCTAGAAGAAATGATCAGCGACAGCGACAGCGACAGACATCGAACGAGGTGTCCGCTATTTTGGCCGAGATTCCCAGATTTCCCCCGAGCAAATCTGCCGCCTTTGACATTTAGCCTTAAGAGATGCTGGAGTCAATCCGGGGACTCCAAGATCGCAGGGCGCTTTGGCGAGCGCATGGAGACATATCCATCCAAGATGGGTCTTTCTTCTCGGCCTGTCTCTCTTGGATATCCTCACCTTGAGCCCTCCAGGAGATGTCTACCCCCCACCCGCGGCCCGCGGTGAGAAAGGGAATCCTTACCAGGCGTCAAGTTCTGCTGGTCAAGGTCAATGTGCATATCCGCCTGCCGACCGACGACGCACTGACGAATTCGACATTTCGGGCTTCAAGGTGAGATGATTGCCTTGCGGATCGTCCATGTACCATCGTCCCACGTGTCTCGGCAGAGTAGCTGATATGGCTGGTTTACGCCCAGCGAATAAGACATGGTCGTCAAGACGTGCCACCATCATCTCCCCCTGGATGGCGAAAAGGATGTAGCGAGGGTCCAGAGTCGATTGATTCCCCACTAGCTCGCCTGTTTGTTGGTGTTGATGGCAGCCCGGTCCATGTGCAATGCCTTCTACCCTTCCCTTCACCTTTGGCACGCCGTGTCACCGCGCAATGCCGCAGATGAACGGGGCTCAGAGTGGGCGCTAATGTACGACGGCAGCCTCTTCAGCCCAAAGGACGGACATATCGCAGCAGGGTGGCGCCCGCTGTTTGATAAGGTATCATCAATTCGATATGCAACACGGTGGAGGCTGGTTGCAGCGCAACACTTGCGGCTCGCGATTGCGGCTCGCGATGTGCGTTCCTCACGCAGTCAAGTCACAGGAGAAATGCGATGGATCCATGGCACAGCATCCCGGAGTGATCAAGGTGTTGTCGCGAGAGTTTCCGAACGGGATCCCCAAAGAGTAATCGCAACCAAGCATGGCATGGATCTCTTGCTGATAGTTTCGTGATCATCACAAGGCCAACGGCTGAGAGGCTCCATTCGTTGACGAAGGGTAAAGGCCTTTTGCCAGCAGATAGGAATCAAGCCTCCGGTATTTCCCTTGGCTGACGGGGTCAATTCCCTTATTACTCTAGTCTCTCGAAGCGCGACAGACGCGCCATCCCCAACTCAAAGTAAAAGAGTCGTCCCGTTCCGGTCAAAGTGTTGAAGCTTGCGTGCTCGGATAAGGCAAGATAAATGCTGCAGCTTCTCTGGCCCCGTCTCTTCATTAGCGTCCGCTGCAACTCGGATGATGGCTGGCCCGTCAACATCCGACTGTAACAAAGATATTGTTCCAGTCCCGTCTCGTCATTCCGAGTTTTGGGTCAAAGTTGCATGTTAGTGGGACCCTCTGCGATGCCGTACAGACTTGGGTTGCAAGCAGCAAGGGCTCGATGAATGATCGGCAGGGTCAGACTCTATTGCCGTCCGTGGATAGCCAATCTCTGCGCAGCCGCAACCGCACCTCTCGATGCCTCTATTGGGCAGCAGTTGGCAGGCAATTGTCGACCTTGCAACACCACTACTAACAGAAACTGAAGCGAAAGAAACCTCTTTAGCTAACCCACCCCTGGATCATAAGATCGCAGGCCATGTCAGGAGAGCCAACTACCCTATGCGATAGCAAACGAGACGTTACCCAGACCGTGGGACCGTGGGGTCGGCGGTGAAGGTGACGGGTCGGTCGAGTCAGCGGCGGAAACAAGGTGACCCCCATGGGCTGTCGGTCAAGGACGGGGAGGCCTGTCACCGGGGTGGATAGGTTTCCTTCACCTATAAGCGCTCTGTAATTGGAACGACTGATTGTGCATAGACGGTTTTCGGGGTCTTGACTCGCCGGGACGGTGTTCCAGCGCTGATTCACACCCACCACCCGCATCCGCAGAATATGTACCAAGAGCCGATTACCTACACAGACCTAGCTGGGCTGCGATGCGGCTTGACGATTTGGTCCCGTCTTGAATGGTTCGACAAAGCCGAGCTTCGGCCTAGTTGTTCAAGGTCCGGGGAGTGGACACCTTGATGGACCACCCTGAAGCCTCATTTGGCTCAACATTGCTGATCGGCTTGCGCTGCTGGGCCGTACACATAAATAAGTGTCCAGCCTCCGCCCGCGTCGAGGAACGTGTTGCCTCCCGTCAAACCTCCGTATCTTTGCGCAAACTTGCTGTTTTGACAACTAGCAGCGTCTGACGCGAGACCCCTTGCTTTCCCCGTCATCGTCCGTCATTTGTTGTAGCAACTCATCGACGCCATTCGCTGGCCCAATCATTGAGGCCACCAAGTCTCAGCTGTCCTCAAAACGAGTGGCCCTCCCAGTGCAAGAATTTCTAGGATCCTGTTGTCTTTGTCTTTGACTTGGTTGTGGCGAATCGACCTGAACCACCATGGCTACTAAGGAGCCCATGCTCATGCGAATCCCTCCGGAGATTCGCATGCTGATATACGAATACCTGCTCGACAATGGCGGAAACAGAGACATCGCGATCCGGAACCAGTCGAAGTGCGAGTACCAGGCTCGCCGCTCAAAGTGCCAACGGTCCGCCTACCACATCGTGGAGCGGTCGTTCGCCAAGATGTCGTACGAAACAACATACTGCGCCGACGCCGAAACCGATCGAGCGATGCACACGGCGGTCATGCACATCAACAGAAAAATTCGGGAAGAGGCGTCCCATTTCCTGTACACAAGACACGCCTTCCACTTTGGCGAGGACCTGGAGGCTGTGGTGCCTTTCCTCGCTGATAAGACACCACGCACTAGAGACTTAGTTCGAGAGATCAGTCTCTACAAGCGTAGCCCAACCAATACTGTTGAGCCAGACTCATACGACTGGTCTTCAGTCTGTCGCTTCCTCCAAAACTTGCAGGGCTTGGATAAGTTGACTCTCGTCATCGAAGGCGCCCGGCCGAGAGGGCCGTGGGATGGGCCGCAGAGCCTGACTGTTTCCGACTTTCGGTTGTTGTATACGACTAGACACGACAGCCTCGAGTGGGCGCGAGAGCTGGCGTCTGTCAAGACGATCAAGGAAGTGGAGATTGTTGCGGATATTCACCACTTGCCGCACCCTCAGTCGAACATGATGCTGGTCCTAGCCGCATTCTCGGCGTCGATTGAGACGTCGCTGGTGGATTTCCTTCGAGATGATTTGGGTATTCCTGCGCGAGTTGGAAAAGCAAAGTATTGCGGTACGGGTTCTTTTGGTCGATCAAAGAACTGCCAACGAAACGGGTGTCTGACAAGTTGAATTGAGTCGAGTCGAGTTGAGCCGAGGAGTTGAGGGGAGAAGTCAGATTGTCGAAAACAGGCGCGGTAAAGACAGAACGCGAGGAGTTGGGTTGCATCAAGCTGTAGGGCAAGTATGGACGGTCGTGACTGACATTGGCGCATCGGGGTAATCTGTCGCAACCCATCATTGTAATGACATCTTTATGAATTAATGAGAAAAAATATGGTAAAAACAGAATGGAAAGACTCGAGTAGATATGCTTTGAGTGAAATTTGATATCTCATTTTCGGCTATGAAGCTCTCACCACTTTTGTTCTCCTGCGCCTGTTTCGGTGAACCGACAAGTGAACCCACGCGCCTCAGCACTCAGGCACCCGCATTTCCATCACGTGACAAGACCCTGCGCCAGTAGAGCTCCCGTCGTCGGTGCAGGTACAGTGCTGTCCATCAGCGAGCTAGGCCCAACTCATTATCTCAGCCTCCCCCGTATCGTCATCGCCCAGCGCCTTGTTCGCGCGCACTTACCCATCGACGACAACCCAGCGCCTCCGTTCGATCCCAACACCGCCGCCATCTCCTTCGCCATTGTACCTCTCATTGTCGCATGTTCATGACTTGCTAGGAGCCTGGCTTCTTCCGACCTGCTCCAAGCTACCCCGCTGCCATAGCTCGACAAGATGGCCACGCCAGCTCCCCCCGAAGACCAAGCCCGTCTGCTTGAGGATGCCCTCGTTGCGGTGCGACAGCAAACGTCGCTGATGCGCAAATGTCTCGACACGCCCGGGAAGCTCATGGATGCCCTCAAGTGCTGGTAGGTCGACAGCTGGGCTGCCCGTCTCAATCCCCTGGAAAGTCGCTAATCGGCACAGCTCGACTCTCGTTTCCGAGCTTCGCACCAGCAGCCTCGGCCCCAAGCAGTATTACGAACTATACATGGCCGTTTTTGACGCCTTGCGCTACTTGTCTGTTCACCTTCGCGAAAACCATCCGGTTAACCATCTCGCCGACCTCTACGAACTTGTTCAATATGCTGGCAATATCATTCCACGATTGTATCTTATGATCACAGTCGGCACGGCCTACATGGCCATCGAGGATGCGCCTGTCAAGGAGCTCATGAAGGACATGATGGACATGAGCCGAGGTGTTCAGCATCCCATCCGCGGCCTCTTCCTCCGGTACTATCTGTCAGGTCAAGCGAGGGACTTCCTGCCGACGACTGAGGGTGACGGCCCTGAGGGCAACCTCAGCGATTCTATCAACTTTGTGCTCACGAATTTCGTCGAGATGAACAAGCTATGGGTTCGGCTGCAGCACCAGGGCCACTCGAGAGAGCGCGAGCAGAGGGTTCGGGAGCGAAAGGAGCTACAGCTTCTAGTTGGCAGCAACATAGTGCGCTTGAGCCAACTTGTCGACCTCGAGACCTACAAGTCCAGCATTCTGGCGCCCCTTCTGGAGCAGGTGGTCCAATGTCGGGACGTTCTCGCCCAAGAATATCTCCTCGAGGTGATTACGCAAGTTTTCCCAGACGAGTTCCACTTACACACCTTGGACCAATTCCTCGGCGCCGTCTCGCGCCTCAACCCTCATGTTAATGTCAAGTCCATCGTCATTGGTCTCATGGACCGGCTATCCGAGTATGCCGAGCGCGACGGTCCTGATGACAAGTCGGATGATAGGGCTAAGGTTGAGACCGAGGCGCTGGCAAAGCTGTTGGAAAAGGTCAACCTCCAGAAGGAGACCTCTCCAGCCGCTCCGACAGGGTCCAAATCTTCTGAAGAGATCGGAAAGCCCGAAGAGGCCGGCGAGTCATCCAAGACTGAGGGTGAGGCAGAGGGCGAGGCCGAGGCAGAAGGCGAGACTGCTGCCAAAGCCTCAGATGAAACCCCTGAAGAGAACGCTGGGGAGACCAGCACCGACGATTCTAGCACACTCGCCGAGTCAGCGCCCTCAGTTGCAGAGACGGAAACTACCGCGGTTAACGGCCAGGAATCGATCACCGACAGCGTGCAGCTTTACGAAGTATTCTTCGCCCAGGTCAAGAACTTGGTCGACGCTCAGCATCTGCCTGTGCCCGACATCATTGCCCTACTTGTATCGCTTTGCAACCTTGCGCTCAACATCTATCCCGACAGACTAGACTACGTGGATCAGATCCTGGCTTATGCGACAACCAAGGTGCGGGAGAACATCAACAATGCCGATCTTCACTCGCCCCCGGCTCAACAGAGCCTGCTTGCTCTGTTGCAAGCACCCATCGATCGATATGTTTCCATCTTTACTGCTTTGTCCCTTCCCACCTATGTTCCTCTGTTTCAGTCGCAATCATACCCCACCCGCCGTGCCGTCGCCGGCGGTGTTGCTCGCGCGTTGCTCAAGGACCAGACCAAGATCTCGACCACGGCTCAGCTCGAGAATGTGCTCGAGGTACTAAAGGTGCTTATTAAGGAGGGATCACAGGCCCCTCAAGGATACCCCGGCGTTGCGCAGCGACGTCCTGTTGAGACAGACGAGACTATGGAGGAGCAAGGATGGCTCGCGCGGATAGTGCATTTGCTGGAGGCCGAGGATAACGACACCCAGTTCAAGCTTCTCCAGATGACTAGGAAGGCATACTCGGAAGGCAACGAGCGCATCCGCACGACCACGCCACCCCTCATGACGGCGTGCATGAAGTTGGCGAGAAGATTCAAGCTACGGGAACACTTTGACGATAACTGGGAGACCCAGAGCAACGCCCTGTTCAAGTTTATGCACTCTGCTCTGAGCACCCTGTACACGCGCGTCAACAACGCTGGGGCTGCTGAGATGGCGTTGCGCTTGTTTTGCTCGTCTGGTCAGACAGCAGACATGGCTGGCTTCGAAGAGGTGGCTTACGAGTTCTTTGCTCAAGCCTTTACAGTGTACGAGGAGGCTATCTCGGACTCAAAGGCGCAGTTCCAGGCAGTCTGTGTAATCGCTACTGCCCTTCACCAGACCCGAAACTTTGGCAAAGAAAACTACGACACGCTCATCACCAAGTGCGCCCAACACGGGAGCAAGCTTCTGCGCAAGCCTGATCAGTGCCGAGCCGTGTACTTGGCGAGTCATCTGTGGTGGGCGACTCCCATCACCTCGAACGGCGAGGCGGAGGAGACCGAGGTATGTATGGTTCCAGAACATAGGATATACATGACTGACATGTTTAGCTTTACCGTGATGGCAAGCGAGTGTTGGAGTGCCTCCAGCGAGCCCTCCGAGTGGCCGACTCATGCATGGAGACGGCAACGTCGATCGAACTGTTTGTCGAGATCCTGGATCGTTATGTGTATTACTTTGACCAGCAGAATGAATCGGTAAGTGCTTCGGATGCAGGCCTCGGTCAGCTGCTAATGTGTTCAGGTGACAACTAAGTATCTCAATGGACTCATCGAGCTTATCCACTCCAACCTGGCGGGCAACCAGCAGGACTCGGCTTCGGTCGAGAACAGCCGGAGACACTTCCACCAGACCTTGGAGAACATCCGTAGTCGACAGTACGAGGGCATTGTGCTGTACCCCAACTAAGACGTGACGCAACAGCAGTAGAAGGTGGAAAGAGAAGGTGACGTGAACATCATAGTGATAGATAATGCTTGGCCTGCGTGGATCGGGGAGGGAGCAGGTAGTTGTATATATGTACTCTGTACACTTGGCCCGAAAATTGATGGCATGCCGGCGAGATTGTTGTTGGTTCTTATCCAGTGAGGCGTTGCTTGGCTGGATGCAAAGTTCAGGGGTAGTGTTGATACTAGGTGCGGGTGAGAATAAGAGGAGGTGTAGTAGAGATGATCTCGTGCTTTTTGCCATGCTGAACGTTTATTTTACCGGTACAGATACTATTAGCACTTTACTGCCAATTGTCGATTTGTGCCATCATTTCTCGCTGTCGAGGTGCTCCAAGTTTGCTTTGTTCATCACCTCCCTCTCCGAGTTAGCGCGTCTCCTTATCCCAGCTTTTGTGGGGTAATCCTGGCGCGGCGTGCACGGGCGGGTTCAGGAGAAGGGGACAGGCGTCGTTGGATGCCTCTCGAAGGCGAGTATCACGAGGGTTTCAGCGGATAACGTTAAGGGACTGATGAATTGGACAGTAGAATGAAAAAATAATTGAGAATCCGATGCATTCCCTGGTCTGCATCCTGGATGTCTAACGCCTTCTGCCAAGCCGGATCATCTCACTCAGCCACTGCTCTCCTCCCCAGAGTCACCAGCTCCAAGGCCGTTCCTCCGTACTAACCGGCGGGTTATAGTGGGCTCCGGTCCCTTACGTGGACACTCTAGTGCTTCGCCATCATCCCCGTCGCATCCACGCCCTCGTATTTGACCTGCTCAACTTTTTGCCCATTTGCAACGTCAGGCACTCTAATCGCGTTATCCTGGGCTCTGGGCTTGCGGCTTTTGGCGATGCGATCCTGGCGTCCGAGTTTGTCTCTTGTCTTTCCTTCCTGACGCTCATTCCTTATCTGTACGTCGCCTCTAGACTGCTCCAACACGATCCGAATCGCCCACTCCTTTATCTGAATCCATCCATCAGCGGATGGATTTCTCGCTTATCCCCCGTTTCTTGTGACACCCGAATCGATCTTCTCCCGAACTTTCAAAGAACCGAGGGCGCCGTAGCGCTCCAACGCCTTCAACATGCCTTCCGAGAAGGCTCCCTTCTACGACCCCATACCTCCCACCTACGACCAGGCTATAGCCAGTGGTAGCCACTATGACCCCGACGACTGGGCTCCCGCCCCGAGGTCGCCGGCCGACGAGCGGAATGCCACCGAGGCAGAGTCGCAAGGCCTGCTGCAGTCCTCGAGCGGTGCTGGCTCCTCCCGCAGACCCGACGGCTACCGGCCGCCGACGGTGGAAACTGACGACGAGGACAGCCTGTGGGCCAGCGACAGCGACAGCGATGACGAGGCCGCCCAGGTGCGGCGCGAGATGCAGGAGATGGACATTGAGGAGCCCGATCGCTCACGTGGCTCCCTGTGGGGGAAGCGAATAGGCTCATATCTGACTCTGCCGCGGTGGAAGTGGTCTTGGCGGCCAAGGTTACCCCGATTGCGAATAACCCTCCCCCAGCGACCCGATGCGCCGGCCGCTTCCACAGATGATACCGAGGCCGCCACAGGCGAGGGTGAGGAGACGCAGACCGAGACAAGGAGATTCAACTGGCCCAAGATTGACAAGACGGCAATCATCCTCTTTTGCGTGCGCAGTCTCGCCATCACCATCGTTGTCGGGTTCTTCTATCTCCTATTCGCCAGCGACATGTTTGGTGGTTTATCAGATCGCCTGGGAGGTGGTTTCCGCTACAACCCGGAGGAGTTGCGAAAACACATTCTACGCACTGTTGATCCTGTGAAGATGCGCGCCTGTGTGCAGCACTTTTCCAATTACGCCCACATTGCCGGCACCGAGGGTGATTACGCGACAGCAATGGACGTTCAGAACATGTTCAGCCGGGCGATGCTCGACGAAGTGTCTATGGACGAGTACCATGTTTACATCAACTATCCGAAAAAGGATGGTCGGGCAGTGCAGATTATGGAAAGCAAGGATAGTAAGAAGGTCATCTGGACGGCCAAGCTGGAAGAAGAGGAGGTTGGTGGCGAAACAGCGGGACGGCAGACGTATGCTTTCCACGGACACTCCAAGTCGGGCGACGTCAAGGGACCTCTGATCTACGCCAATTACGGATCGAGGGAAGACTTCAAGCTGCTAAAAGAGAAGGGCATCAACACCAAGGGTGCTATCGCACTTGTCCGATATGGCGGAACTCAGCAGGATAGAGCCCTCAAGGTCAAAGCCGCCGAGATGGCTGGTTTCGCAGGCTGCCTCATCTACAGTGACCCCGGAGACGACGGGTTCAAGAAGGGCACCGTCGCGCCGAATGGACCGTGGATGCCTGAAGACGCCGTCCAGAGAGGATCTGTGAGTCTCATGAGCTGGGTCATCGGTGACGTCTTGACGCCTGGATGGGACAGCAAGGAGAGTTCGCCGAGGATGAAGCCAGAAGACACTCCCGGTTTGGTCCACATTCCCAGTCTTCCCCTGGCGTGGAGAGACGCCAAGGTCCTGCTGGAACACCTCAAGGGGCACGGTCAGAAGGTGCCCGAGAAATGGCAAGGCGGTGTTTCAGAGATTGAGTGGTGGACGGGCGATGACAAGTCACCAATTGTGCGTCTGAAGAACCAGCAGGATGAGGAAGAAAAGCAGCCTATCTGGAACGTCTACGGCCGCATCAACGGTATGGAGCAGACGTCCAAGTCGATCATCATTGGCAACCACCGCGATTCCTGGGCTTTCGGAGCTACTGACCCTCACTCGGGCACGGCGATCATGATCGAGATGGCTCGAATCTTTGGTGATCTCATCCAAAGAGGCTGGCGACCCCTGAGGACCATCGAGTTCATGTCTTGGGATGCCGAAGAGTACAACCTTATTGGATCGACCGAGTATGTCGAGAGAAATCTGGACAATCTGCGAGATAATGCATTTGCATATATCAACCTTGACACGGTTGTTGCCGGCGACAAGTTTCGCGCATCCGGATCTCCTGTGTTCAGGAAGTCTGTCCTCCACGCCCTCGCCCGGGTGGTTGATCCTCACACCAACGCCACTCTGCGGGAGCTCTGGGATCAGAGTAATGCCGAGATCGAGGGCCTGGGCGCGGGAAGCGATTACGTGGCGTTCCAGGATATCGCGGGCACCAGCTCCCTAGACGTTGCATTCGAGGGCGGTGCATACCCCTATCACACGAGCTACGACAAATTCGACCTGGTGGAGAGCGTGATCGACCCCGAGTTCAGATACCACGGCGCCATGGCTCAACTGATGGGCCTTCTCATCCTCGACATTGCTGATCGTCCCATCCTGCCTTTTGATATGGCGTGGTACGGCCAGAAGCTGGGACAGTGGGTGGCGGACCTTGAAAAGTGGGCAGGCCAGCAGAATCAGCCAAAGTCAGTCTCGTTCAAGGAGCTCAAGGACGCCGTCACACTCGTCCAGAACAACGCGGCCAGCTTTGAGAAATGGGAGATGGACTGGGAGCGCGAGGTTCTGGGCAACGGAGGCTGGGAGGCCAACGACATTGGCAACGCCCGGCTGATGTACAACAACAAGATGTCCTACTTTGAGACGACGCTTCTAGACCTAGAACTTGGCGGTGGTGTAAGTGTTGAGGTCCCTTGGTCAAGAACTATGCTAACTTTTGTAGATCCCCAACCGCACACAGTTCAGGCACGTCGTCTTTGGACCACAAGCTTGGTCGGCTTATGACTCGGCCTTCTTCCCCGCCATCCGCGACACAATCGAAACCGGAGACTGGAGGAGTGCCCAGCGCATCATAGCCAAGACGGCGGCCCTAGTACGCAAAGCAGCGACTATTCTAGAAATGTCGGGTGCAAATGTATGATTCAAGCGGACGAAGCAAACTCTTTTTTTCCTTTTTTCCCCTCCCCTTATACTCTTGGCGAACTAGCCTCTACTTTTTTCTTTTAAAAATATATAGTACCTGTCTGCTTCGGGAGCGCGTGTACGTCCACGCACAAAGTGTATAGGAGGCATTGCACGGAGTTTGGTTGCGTGGATCCTGAATATTTGTTCTTTGTCATTTTTCTGGGTAAGACGACCTGTCGGGATAGAGCCCATGCGCCAGAGGGGAAATATCTGCTTTGTTATATTAATGAAGGAATGCGGTTCACTGCCGGTTTTTTGTTGAAGATATGATTGCTGCTGCCTCTCTACTACATGATTGTCCTCTCTTAAGCCTTCTGGGCATCGGCGACAGACACCAAGCGTCCGACAACATCGTACTTTTCCAGGAATCTCTCCTCCCAGCCCTGTAGCGCCTCCATCTGCTCGGCATCCAGGCCCTCGAGCTTGTCGAGCGGCCCATCCAGGTCCTTTGTCAGCATATCCTCATCGAAGCTTCCGCATGCGAGACCGCGGCTCGCGTCGCGGCCGGCAAAGTTACTGTAGGGACCTCCAGGGCCGTAAAAGTTGCGCCCGCGCGTCACGTCAAAGACGCGGCCCCGGACGGCCAGGTACACGGGCTTGTCGTCCTCGCCGTTGAAGGGTAGCAGGGTGTGCGGCGTGTATGTGCGGAAGACTGTGGAGGGGGCGTCGCGGGGGAGAGA
>SSHR01000687.1:0-12675 GCA_006518225.1 Fusarium neocosmosporiellum | reverse complement strand
CTTTACTTACCTTATTATATTAACTCCTACTAGTATTAAATACCTAATATTACTTTTTCTAAATCTAGCTATAAGAAAGCTTAGCTTATATATTTCCCTAGTTCTTAGTTTTTATACCTTTTACCTTAATTCCTATTACTATAAAAAGAAAATAACTTAATTAGCTTAATTTTTAAAATAAAAAAAAGTATTAAATAATATTTTAGTTTAGAGGCTATTACCCTTATAATTATATTATTACTTAAGTTCCCTTTAGCTAGCTTTTAAAGCTCAGGGAGCATAGACCTTAATGAGGTAATTTATATTATCTCCTCTCCGAGGAAAGAGAAAACTGCATCGATCTATTGCCCTTTTTAGTTTTGATGTAAACCCTTATCGAATACCCCGTTGACGGCTTATTTGACCGGCTGCAGCCATAACAGCTCCGTCGCAGGGGTCCAATCTTACGAGCAGGGCGGACATGAGCACATGGGTATCGGACCTTCGGTTGCACTTGATCGGCGGGCGAGTGTGGGGGTAGGCGACCCCGAGGGCTGTCGACTCAGCCGCAAAGGATTGGGAATACCGTAAGCTCTCGAGAAATCCGGACACTCTAGCGTCGCCACAAATGCCGTACGGGCCAATCAATTCACGGTATTTTGACTGTTTAGCGGTTAAAAGTGGAAAAGTGGAGGAGCTAGAGTGTCCGGATTTCTCGAGATCTTACGGTAATCGCCGTGGTATCTTGCCTCGGCTGAGAGGTGATACGAAAGGTTGCAGCAGTGGGTGTGTCACTTTCTCCACATACCCTGTCAGCATCAAGTCGTAGTAGGCAGGCCGGCCCGCCCCGTGCAGATCGCTTAGAGCCGACTAGATGATCTGCGTTATCTACCGGTAGATCGAGGCCATTTCCCTCTTACCTGTTGTCTAAATCGATAAGATAATCCGATAGGCATCGGCGTTTTAATCATCCGTGGTTGCCGCCCAGCGAAGGAGCACTTGGACTGGACTGGGCTCACCAATATTCATCTCTGCCGCGGAGAGGTATATGGAGAAGGCCGTTGACATAACGTAGAACAGAACCAGACTATAAAACACATACCCATAAGTTTCGTTTCATGTCACTGCGTCGCTCAATTGCTTGCGTGTTGCTACGGCGCAACCGATTCCAGCACGGGCCGTGCTCGAGGACGATCTCGGAGGTGCACTTGATGTCACATTACACTCGTTACCACAACACACTCGATATCATAGCACAGAACGTACCATATCCTCCGGCCTAGCCTAATTTCCGACCTCATAAAGTGTGGGATGATTGAGGAACGGAAAGTCTTTCGGGAATAGGCTCTAGGGTCAGGCTAGGATGGGAGTGGGCCGACTGACGGCTGTGATGTCTTGAATAGATTCACACATTGATAGCTGCAAGGGCAAATAGGACCTGGCAAGTCGCAGACGCAAGATCTGTAGCATTACCGCTATGAGAGCGTCATATAGGCGCATACCTTGTTTCCAGCTAATAATGCTCCCAATATTAGCCCGAAGATCACTGCTATGCTCTTGCCTCTTGGCTTTGTTTCTTAAGAGTCATTGTCGGCCCTGCTTGCAGCAGCAGCATACCCATTTGCTTTCATGTTGAACCGACGTGCTGGGTGGAAGCGCGTAAATCTGGATCTTATCGTTCTCAACCACTGGGATTCCCTATCGTAAAACCCACCTGCAATCCAGGCGAATAGGTTCCATCGCCACAACGCGAACTTGGTCTACGCCGCCGTGGGAATGAAATTATGTATGCCGGCGTGCTCGAAGAACTTGGGATAAAATCCTGCGCAATCCCAATCAATAAACCATAGTTGCCCTTCGCGGTCGAGAATGATATTGCGAGGCGCCAGATCGTGATGGGTAAAGACAAATGAGCAACTGTATGAAAACACCGGTCTCGGGCAGATCGCATGCTCTGCTGGCGTCTTCTTAATCTCCTGGCGGATCGAGACAAAACTGGCCCAGTAATTCAAGAAAGCATTGACCTAGTGAAAGGTTGCTCTAGGTGGCAAGCCGAAAGAATCTTCGAGAAAATATGACCTGCATTTGCCAGTTGCCAGTGATCCAGATGAGGTTGAAACAACCGACCTCAAGCGGTGGATGACGCGACGAAGTTGGAAGGCAAGTCGAAGGCTTGCTATCCAACCAAGCTCTGGCCACGCCATATCAAGTGTTGTTCCAGGAATCCGATCCATAATGCAATAGAAAGCATTATCGACCGGGATAACTCGTTGAATGTGTGGGATACAGATACTAAGCTGAGATGCGAATTTCATAGATTCCGCCGCATCCTCAAACTCATCCTCTGAATAGCCCTTGGCCAAATACTTAGAAGATAGTGGTATAATATTTGAAAAATTGGGTAAGCTGGGAAGAGAAGTGATGTGGTCGACAAGTTCTGCATCCGTGTAGTTAAAGAGCCTCGTGTCGTCGAAGTTTGAGTCCATTTTGAAGGTGTTTTAAGGGAAAAGAATGGAAATACAAGATTGTCATAATCGAGATCTTGAAGGGATGCCTTGAATCTAGTGCAGAATAAGCCGAGTGAGGAAGGAGCATCTTCGAGGCCGTTCTTATATGGCCTCTAGTCTCGGGTCTCTTCACTTCGAGTCCCCGGATGAAACGCACATGCTCGGCCAGTCAGCAGCTCCCCCCGTGATCGTGGGGGCGCCTAAGCACCTTGGTCAGACATCTTGGAACGTGGCCTTTCAGGCGTTGAGGAGTTTTAATTAACCAATAGAATTCTCTCCTTCAAGCATTGCCCTCAAGGGCTCCGTTGGGCTTATACCCGGGGTACCAACTAGCCAACAGTTTAGACTTTTAATAAAACAATCGCAGCTTGTCTCCTCTTGATGCTTCTTGCTATTTTAAGGGGATCCACGTCTACCCCATGCATAGTCGGTTTCGAGACGTCGAGAGACAAGAAGTTTGGTGACGAGGAAGCCGCTGTCCATGAATCAAGACCAAGCATGCCTCTATTCTTATTTCATCTCTGTTTATTGTTTATTGTTTACCGCACAGCCAAACTCAGTTATCACATCTTCACACCCCGCACCCTGTACCCCTCCCCCCCACCTTGACCAATGCGCCGCAGCTGACCACTACCTCCCGCCGAGTCTTGACTTCTACTACGCTCAACATCTGCAGCTGTCGCCTGCACCGGCAATGGGAAGCTTTCATTCTGTCGTGCTCTATTAGCGATAGCCTTGTTACGTCTTGATGGGGTTCCTGACTCTCTCCTCCCCCGAAAGCGGCAGAGCTTTATCAGTTAGACCTGAAGTCGTATTTTTCGCCCCTACGGCGAATGCAGATGTAAACCTCAGCATCATATCCCTGGTGAACTTCGAAGCCGTTCTTTTTAAAAGTACACCATCTTTTCATCAAGTTTTCGTTGCTTCGGTCCCTCTTATTTACCTTGACGTTCTTATTAACAACTGTCGTCAAATCATGCAGGGTAGCGCTATGATCAATCGCCATCGTTGGAGTATGGAGTTGTAGAGGCTGAGAGTGGTATTCCCAATGCTCTAGAAAGGTATATATGCCCGGACAGCTTGCTTTAGGTGCCAGAAATGGCACCAGCAGCATCCATAAGTATACCTTCCTCCTTCTCCTCATCCTCTAGCGGGCCTTTAATCGCGAAGGCGCACAAAGCATCAGGCCTTTAGATTACGCACACGGGGCGAAGCAATACAGGGGCATATTATAGAGATCAGGGAGAACTAGAATCCTAAAAGCAAACAGAACGGAATTGAACTTGCCCAACCTGATATACTATAACCTTCTAAGCCATCCTCGCAAGAACAAGGTCAGAGAGGCGGGAGTTCCTGTAGGATCTCGAAAGTCTGCCTCTCCCGTTCACAGCCCAGGCACCGACAATTTTGTGGTTCTCCGTGTTCGCGTATATAGAGTTCATACTTCTCATCGTGGCGTTTCTGGTCAGCGACCCTGCGGTTGAGGAAGTCATTGACATCTGGCCTCTCGAGAAACGCTGCCAACCTCTCTTCAGCAACCTTCTCGCCATCTGGCGAGTAAAATCTATAGATGAAAGAGTCCCAATAGACATCATCGACGGCTTGGGGATATAGAAGTGCGAGCACCAGCGCACAGTGTGGCTCCCGAGGGAGTTCTTGCCACTCCGTTTCGAGGGGTGACTGTTGCGATCTTGCCACAATAGACATGCAGAAAGCCTTGACTTCCAGGAAGTAACTGAAGCTAGAAGAACATAGTTCGTGAATTGGATTAGAGTGAAACCCACCGAGCCACGCTGGGGGGGTAAAAAAGAGACCAGGACTGTGTAACACCATTCCCAGTCGAGGACAGCAACGAGGTTTAGCTTGTCGTCCCAGAGGAGGTTATTCCCATGCAATGTTAAATCCCCATGCATCAGCACAAATGGTTTGCTCTTTGTCCTCCACTGCCAGCGAGTGAGCATGTGTTTATAGAGCTCGTTGTGAGCCAACGCAACCCTCGAGGCAACTTCCAGGGAGCCCAAGTCGGGGTCCTCAGTCCTGACCAATCGGTTATGGCCTAGTTTTACCAGGGCTTGGATATACTCCCCAGCTGTCTTGAATGTCTTCTTCTCGGGGAAGATTTCTGTGGGGTTAAGCTTCTCGGCTTCCTGGAGGGCCACCTCAATCGGCAATGGTCGATGGCGAATAGTGATGCCTGGTGAACCCGACGCAGGCATACCAAGCGCCCCAATCTCAGGGAACTCTAGACCACGAAGTTGGATATAAATATCGCGAGCTGCTCATGGACACGAGCTAGATCAGGGCTTGGATGGGTTAGACTGCCTGCCCATCTCTCTTCTCTGCGGAACAATAGGGCGTTTAGCGGCGTGCCTTGCAGGTGATCCATGATGATAAAGGCATGCCCAATTGGGCTTTGCGCTTCATATGACCATGCATGAATCTTGGGGATCGGAATAGTTGTCTTTTCGGCTATACCTAGGCATCGTGAGTGACTCAATGGAGTATCCGTGAGGGGGTATATACATCATTGTGGCCACCTCCGAGTCAATTTTCTCGTCGATCCATGGGACTCGTCTACTGTAGGGAAGGGTATGCGCACTACCCAGCGGTCCGCCGAGGTGGTAAGCGGATCGTCGAATTGGATCATGACGCAGATGTTGAATGACCCATGTGTTACCGCAAAGATGGTGCATGGAGTGTCATCGTGATAGGAGAAAGCCAGCGCGCAAATGGCCTCTCCTTTCTCTTCCTTGATGAGCCGGATGAAGGTTTCCCGCTCTCTCCTGATCTGGTCTTCAATAATCCGGTCTCTCATTGTGCGTTCCTGGTGATGAAAGGAGGAGTGTGCCAGCTTGTTCATACACCCAATGTGGTGAATGACAAAATGACAGACCGAATGCGGGTTCGGTATTGATCATGTGGGACCGTCATGGTCCCCTCGGGGCTTCACGAGAATTGGCCATATTCGGATAAATTTTACTGCTTGTTTGTTAGGCCGGATGCCTGAGAGTTGCTTGGCGGTGGCCCTGATCGGGCGAGTATTTGTTTGGCCCTGGAGGAACGTTTAACATTGCCCTGGCACTGCTGCCTCACCAAGCTTTTGGAGTTTGCTCACAACAAAAATAAACATCTGCCTCCTACCCCACCTTCCCTCCTCTTCTGCGTGAGGAACTTTACCACCGACCCCCTCCTTGCACTATAGCTTCTCGCTCTTCACCCTCATCGTCTTCACCCTCATCACATCGCCGTCCCCCCCCTCGAAGCGCAGCCACCCGCCCGTCGCCTGTTCCGACCGATCCTTTCCCGTCGAGTTTATCCTTCAAACCTAACTGCCGTCTACAACTTCCCTGCCGACTCAGACCCGCCCTGGCGGCTTTGGAGCGCACCATGGCCGATCCTGGGGGTATGGACACCGATCCTGGGGGTATGGACACCGATCCTGGGGGTATGGACACCGATCCTGGGGGTGTGGACACCGACCCTCCCACAGGCAATTTTGCCTACCGAAACCCAAGACCCCCATACAGGAGCCTCAGACCAAGACGAAAGTCCCCTCACCTCCGATGCCCTCGAGGACCTGGCTGATTTCGATTTCGATGACCAACCCCGGACCCCTCGACGCGAAGATGGAGGAACGTTTGGTGCCATGCGAGTGGGACCTCCCTAGTCTGCGTTGGACTGGCTGGTCGAGAACTTGAAGCCCGACTTCCCGACAGTTTTGACGATGAGGAAGGCGAACCCTTCACGGCATTTGAACGCCGTCCTGACCCTGGAAATGTGTGGGTCGATCTGGCGGGAAGCGTCGACCATCTGCCGACGACATGCATGGACCTCATCACAAGCGACCCCGCCTTGCTGCTGTCAAAAACCTCCGACCCGTGCCCTCGGGTACCCCGCTTGAAATCCTCCCCGCCGACGCCCCCTCCACGGTCCAATAACATCAGCACAAATACCGGGGCTCTGTCCTGCTACGTTGAACCCGCGGGAGAGGAATTCGTGAGATGGCGAAAGGAAAACCCAGGGAGGGCCCTACCCAAGCACCTGTGGGTTGATGGGGAATCGCCCAAATCGATCGATCTATTCGGGTTCCCCTGGATGTTGTCTATCTCGACGATTCCGACCTCCCTCTGTTTGTAGTCCTCACTGCCCTGCACCAGGGTGTGACTTGGAACTGCTGCCGATTCGAGGGAACCGTGTACTGGAAGCCGGACCCCCTGGTTTTGCGAATTGATATCGAGGCCGCCCTGAATACCGAGAAGGTGCACCTGAGAGTGGACCCCCCGATTGGGCCTCTCCGTTCCCATTCTGCTCATTCGGAGGGAGCCTCGAGCGAAACCTCCCTTGCTGAGCCTTTGCTTCCACAACTGTCAGCATGGGACCCCGTGGCTGTCATCCAAGGTGCCGACACTGAGGCCACCTCCCGTTCCACCACTGCCGAGGCGGAACCCCTACCCTTGCCAAACGAGAGCGGAACCGGCCTGGCGACTGACATATATGAGGGGGAGACTGATCGAACCTCTTCGGCGCCATCCTCGAGAGAAGACGTGGAGGACTTGCTAACGAACCTCCCGCGTGAATGACAGCGCTCTGCATCTCAGGATCCTGAGCGGATCGAGGGCGTCCCTGCTTCCCTGGGAGGGAGGGCCCTGGAGGACCAGAATGGCCACACTTTGGGCGCGGCTCTGATTGGCCCCTACTTCAACTTCGTTTGGCGCGTGAACTCGGAAGGCTCTCAGGTCGCCGTGGGGAACCTGAGGGTTCTTGTGGCCTTTCCTAGGGCCTACCGATTGTTGACTCCTCGAGAAGACCAGAAAGACGACGAATCCCCATTCAAGGAACGCCTGCCGACCAAGGCCTCGGACCTCCAACAACCGATCCAGTCTGTATATGTGGGAACCAATGCAATCACCATACAACCTGTCTACCTGAACAGACTGATGGAGGAGAGTAGGCGACCGGAGGGTCTGAAGGTCAATCTTGGGGACAACTTCAAATCTTTCCCATTCCGCACTGAGCCATCGAACCACATTGCCGGCAAAAACACAATCCTGCACGAGTCCTGCCTGGTTCCTGGGAACGTCAAGGCAATCAAGAAGCTATTGGCATCCGACAACCGATCCTTTGATGAGGAACCCGACCTGGTATCGAAGCTGGTTCGGCAAAACAAAAGAGCACACCAATACCTCCCTACCGAGCCTCTAGCCACCACCGACCGGGTGCTGACGGGGTCTATCGGCCTGATATCGGCCGGTTTTACAAAATGAAGGACGGTACGGACACTCACTACGACCATCAAATCCCTCCGTTGGGGGTCTTGGAACCACCTGCGGAACTGGTTACATTACTTTCGGCTTTTTGAAGAAGAACCCGAAGGATCCCATGCCGCTGAACCTTGCACTCCAAGCTGCCGTGGTTTACTTCGATATTTCGCTCAGTCCAGACCGGAGGTCCGAACAGGTGGCGCGCGATCGCAATCGGGTGCTACACCCCATCCCGGAAGTTATACTGGAGGTGTTCATCATTTACTACCCTCATTGGGTTCGCTACCATGAGGTGTACCGCCTATCCCGTTTCCTGCACCCATTCCGGTTCGCTGCCACGGCCTACCGGCTAGACGAAAAGGTGTCATCTGGATTCACCATCAAGAAGGGCCAGCTGGCCACCAGCCGCATTCAGAACCTGGTGGGAGGATTTGTGTCCTGAGCCGACGAGGTCCCTACCTCCTGGCGGTGCTCTGTCCTGCCTGCTTCCATGCCAGGAACCTCGATGACCTGGCCTGCAGGTGTGACTTCAGGGGAACCTCCTCACAGGGGATTGTTTGCCCTCTGCTTGCCGGATGATGTGAGAACCATGGGTTTGCCTTGCTACCACCCTCACGGCGAACCTATCGCTCTGGTAGCTTTGCCGGACTGCATCGCTCGAGCCCGATTCAAGACCTCCCCTACTGCTCACCCGTACGCACCCCAAGAACCCCGCCGAGGTTTTTGGAACCCTCGATCAAAGAGTTCGTTGGTGGCCGTATCGGGAGGAACCCCAGTGGTGGGTCCTGTGTTTAGACCTCTGGAGGGTGCCGACCTTACTGTCCCGCATCGCTTAACCCAAGGTATCCTCATTCCCGACCACCTGGTGCCCCAGCCTTATACCTACTTTCTTTCGCCCCAGTTTCTGGCTTCGGTTCACCGGACGAATGAGAGGCGGTATCGCCTGCTGGAACAGATGCTGCAGGCTGGTGAGCGGGTAACTGGATTGACTTATAACCGACACGAGATGGCTCCCAGATGGGATGGCATGCCTACGGATCCCGATGGGGCCCCAGCCGACGAGATTGTTACCCTCCCCTGCACCGCACCAAAGGATTTCGACTTTTCCGATCACGATGAAATTGAGGAGTTGACTATTCCGGGAACCTTGGCCCCCAGTGTCGTGACTTCTTTGAAGGACACTCTGCTGAGCTGTGGGGATCGAGCCCTCGACTGGACAGCAGTGTTGGATCTGCTAGAAGAGAACCACCCTACTTTGGGAAGGATTCTCGAGGCCCTTGATCGTGTTGATATGGACCTGCTGCAGGAATTGGACGGATGCTACTCAGTGGTGATGGAACCTGGACACATTGAGGATGAGACCAAGCTCCAAATCCTATCCCGGCTCCCTATCCTGATGGCGCGAGCCATCGGCGCGCTGGAACCAGACGATGAGGACGTGGTTGGCGTTATTGGTACCTGGGACGAGTACCGGCCATTGATGACAGAGGACCTACTGCCAGTTTGGTCCCGGATCGACTTGATGCACTCACTTTTCCACGACGCCCGGGTTTAGGAAGCCTTGCGTGTCGAGATAGTTACTTTCTTCGGATCCGGGGTGTGCAGACACCAAGTTCGACTACTGGAACGGCTGCGAGCCATTGTTGGAGCTCCTCACCAAGAGGGCCCTGCCCATACCAACTAACCTGCGGGCGTTTTAGCGCCAGATGAGGGAACCTGCTGACCTGAGGGTGATGACGGAGGGGCGAGACTGCTGGATCTGCTCGGGGAGGGCAGGAGATGCGATGATGAATGAGCCGCCAGATCGAGGATCATGGCCTGGAGCATGAATAAGCCGGGGTACCTCTGAAGGGTCCCCGCATACAAAAGGGGCGACCGGTTTGGTGGAAGAGTGGCGGCGGAGGTTGTTTTTCATGTTTTTATATTCTTGATGGACCGGCTAGGTTTGGCTTGGTTTGGGGAGGCACCTGGTTTACCTCGTGCGGCCAGGAACGCATAATAGAGTTATGATCCCATCAATTCAAACTTTTCCTCAAAGTTCTGCAATCTGGTACCGTTCCTTTTGTTCGCCCTCTGATCGTCGAGTTCAAGGCTTCACTCGCGTTCTGGCGGCCAGTACCATTCGCCTCACCTTTCGATCCCGTCAATCCAGGTTCCTATCATCTGGGCATCCATTCGGCATCCGGCACCGTTCCCTCAACTCGACCTCCGATCGTCCAGTTCAAGGTTTCATCCGCGTTCTAGCATCCCGTGCCGTTCCCTTCAATCCCGTCGAGCTCAAGCCTCCGATCCCGCCAGTTCAAGTTTTGCTCCGTCTTCCGGCACCTGGTACCGCTCCCCCAGCCCGATCTCTGATCCCGTTGAGCTCAACCTTTTTCTCCGTGTTCCGGCGCCCGAACTACCGTTCCCTCAAACCCCAACAGAGCTCGTTCTCCTAGGCCGCCCCTGGGTTCCTTTGATCCTAAGCCCCTACCCTACGAAAACTAGGTTCCGGCGCCGAGTACCATTGCCTCCCACCCTTAAGTTCCATCAATCTTTGTCTTTAACCTTTCGTAGACGGCATTTTAGGATCTAATACCGTTCCCTTAGTCGACCCTTAGATCCGATCCCGCTGATTTTAAGCTTCTGTGATCTGTATTTTGCCGTTGGTTGCCCAACAGCTCAACAACACCTGTACGTTGTCATATTAGTGGAAAATGGTTCGTGAATCACGAACCTTCTCCCTCTATTGGGGTTCCACTAATATAAATAGTCACCATGACCCACTCCTTCGTGCCTCGCGACCCCGAGTCAACCCCTCCTGCGACCCCTCCCGCACCCTCAGTCGAGTTCCCTATTATAGCATTTCGAAGGCATTCTTGGAGCGACGGGAAAAGGTATGCCGCCGCGGATGGCCAGTGTCCCATTATCTCCCTGCACGGTCATTGTCGTGTAAGTGAGGTAAATGTAAACGATATTAACAGCAAGTCCTTGCAACAGATGCTTCAACGCCGTGACCAGTGGTGATGAAGGCTACCTAGGCTGCCGTTTCTCGGTGTTGCAAACCAGGCAAAAAAAAAAAAAAAAACCCAAAAGTTCGGCCCAATACAAAGGCCGGCTTACGAAGGGCTACCTCCCAAAAGCTGCCTCGGTGTCATCACTTTGAATATCCATCTTGCTCTTCAACAACACGAGACCGCTTTCAAACGGCATCACAGCCCTTCACAATATCGTCAGCACAGAGTCGGCCTAGTATCCACGGATTACCAACATGCCGGCGACACCGAGGGCGCCTCGACCGGGCGGGGGTCACATCAGCCGCAATCGACAACCTCCCACGCCCTTGGATGAAACTCGCAAGCATTTCTCCTTCTCTTTCTTCATGCACGCAACGATAGAGATAGAGTGAGGTACCGTGATTCCATGCCATCACTCCCCCTCTACTGAGGGGTTGTTATAACACATCTCATTGATCCTCCTTTCCCCCTGACATGTATGCCTGGCTTCATGACCAAATGTAGTGGGCCCGTCTCCCTCAAGACAACTTCAAGAGTAGCTAGGTTGGTCAACACCACCTCCTCGCAGTGCTTGTCGCAATCAAGCACCCTCCAGTTGCTATTGTCGGCCAGATAATCGTGTATCACTTTCTTCTCGTCCGCGTCAAAGTTTACGTTCGTGGATCGCTGGACATCCTAGGTAATGTTAGAACGGACGGGGTATCTTCCTTGCTCGAATGCACATACCACGAGGTCCCCAGAGCCTGACATTATGCAGGTGCAACTTAAGATTGCTTGACGAGGTCTCGAAGGTATTGTCCAAGTTCTTATTCAAGATTTCGTTTGTGGGCCTGCTACTTCAAACAAAGGATATATGCCTCAGTCGAACAGTCTCGTGATTGTTGTTGATGCCCAAGCTGAGGGCAGCCCGACGACGACCGGTGCGTGTTCAATCGCCGCTCGGGAACTGAGCAAGTAGCTCACGACGTGGTATAGGGAGGGGCAAGAGGGGATCCACTCGCTCATGGAAATAAGCTGGCTTTCACTATATCTAGTTGGCAGTCGCGTCCTGGCTTCTCAGAAATCTATCCAAAGCCGCAGCTACCTCATCTGCGGTCTCGTACACTTCCTTCCAGCAATTTAGGATAGTGCTGCCAATGTCTATACTGTTGAGACAGGAAAATTGTTCCCCAGCATATCGTTCTTCCACCTCTTCATCTTGCAAGTCTGGGAATGGTCTTGCCCACGCTAGAATTTCGTAAATAGTTGATCCAAGTGCGAAGAGTTCTGTCTTTGCAACGGGCCGTTCATTAAGATCTCGTCCTCGGCAAGACAGGGCGTAACGTGCTTCCTCATATACTGTTGGGATAAACCCATCTCCTTCGACGGCTGAATCACCAAAGTCCCCAATCTTAACGCGAAGGCCATCAAAGAGGAACAGGTTCCGGCAGCTCAGGTCGGCATGCCGCACCTTGCATGAATGCATGTAGCTGAGGCCGACGGCGGCGTCTAGGGCCATCTGGATACGGGAATGTTTGGGGGGTGCTTCGTGGTCCTCAATATATTGCCGAACATTGCCCAGAGGTGCTAGCTCGAGTCGAAGCGAGTAGACTGATGGATGGACTTGCACGAGACCGTAGTAGCGTAGGATCCGAGGGTGTATGCCGAGGTGTTCATAGTGATGCTCCTGGCGTACTGCGTCCTCGCAAGTATGGCACTTCGATGAGCGCAACTTTCCGTCGACCAATATCTCATACCCTTTGAGAACCGTCCAGCTGTCGTAGGTGGAAACGAAGCATGAGGCTCCTATGCCGATGATCGAGCCTGGTTGTGGAGGATCTTGAACGCCGACCGAGGATGTTGAGCCCAGAAAGCGAAGTTCTTCCATTAAAACTGCGGGTGGGGATGTGGTCGGGGGGATGGCGCGGTCGGAGAGTATGGTCGGTTGAACCA
>SSHR01000686.1:0-50882 GCA_006518225.1 Fusarium neocosmosporiellum | reverse complement strand
GCAGCCTCATCGTCCGCCCCAGCTGGACTCTGGGGCGGACGATGAGGCTGCTGTTGCGGATGAGGCTGCGAATGCTGTTGAGGCGGCGGAGGCGGTTGTTGCGGCTTTGGAGGAGCTTTGGCCGGAGCGCGGTCGCCGGCATCCGACGTGTTGAGGACAGATCGAAGATCCATGGCGGCGGATTGAAGCCGAGGGTGGAATTTGCGACAACACTACGCCGCCCTGGGTCGGCGCGAAGGAAGACGACGACAGAACAATGTCAGCGGTAATGGCCCGTCTCGCATCAGATCGTCGACGCGACTAAAGCGCAGCAGAATATGGACAGGTCGTGTCCGCGGTCGAAGCGGTGGTTTGGGCGGCTGTGGGCGATGGAGGGCGTTCGTCGTCGCGCCAGGGAGAAGGCGTCGCAAGCGGACATGGATGACTGGGGGGGATCTTTAAGCCGCCATGGCGAGGCTGCCACGCTGTCGAATTGACGATTGACGGACGATGATCGCAAACGGGATAAGATGGACGCGGCTGAAGGGCGGACAGGTAGAAGGAGAGCCTGGCGGGTCGTGTGCGCTGGAGCTGCGTGTCACTTAAAAGGCCATGATCGTTTTGCTTGCCAGAGTTGTTGGTGTCTTGTCGTCGTTTTCCGGCGACAAAGAAAGATGGGCGACAGCCTGGCGCTAGAGCTCCAGGGATGTGCCCAAGGTACATGGTGACTGGGCAAAATTTGTTAAGGATTTTCTTTCTTTTTTTTGGAGGCCATGCTGCGACTGATGGCGGATACCTGGACCAACGAGCGAATCAGTATGGCGAATGAGGTACCACTCATTTCGACCCCGGGGAGCTTAGCACAATTTCAGATCAGGTTAGCCCTGAGGTGAGACGCGCTACTTGTCACTCCTCATCAGGGCCTGGCAGCAATGCGCCAACTGAGCAGCAGGCATTAGATACCTACCCAGATGCCGTGCGCTTGATAGTGGAGGTCAATCTGTGCTCTATTTCAGGGGCTCAACATCAATGGCCCTCAACCTTGTCGCCAGTGGTTCCTCATGGAGCATTTCTCTTCTTCGCAAGATTTTGTTTACGGAAAGTTTCAAGCTCTGTGCTCGTACCCTCGACGTCATCCTTGTCAGTAGGGGTCCTAAGGGAGCTCCTGTGCGCTCAAGTTGTGACAGTAGAGACGATCATCCTGATACTGATGCAAAATAAAACTACCGAAAACGCATCAATATGTGATAAAGCACTGGCATGGTAAGTCGTGAGTCATGGAATAAAACGCATTGCTGATCGCATTGTGCTTCTGGCCTTACTTTTGTCTTGCTCCCCGAGGCTGAAAGATGCATAGAGCTCTTTCAAGCATGTGCACTGGACAGTCACACGTGAGAGATTGAAAGGAACTTTAAAGGCCAATCAACCTCTCGGAATCATGATTTGGTTGTGAACAAGATACGGCAAGATTCATCCTCGATTTCGTTGATGTGATTATGAATGAGGGCATCATGCATACTTACCTGGAAGCTGGTGCAAGACTGCACGTGCTTCTAGGGGTTTCGCTGGACCGTCTGCGATAGTAAAAGTAGAGGTGCTTAGCGTGGCTATTCAATTCTGCCAAGACAAAGAGCTCCACGCCCGCGTTTTGCGCTGAATACTGAGTCAAGCCGTGTTTTAACAGCCGTGTCTCTGTGACGCAACATGTTCCCTGTCGCGCGGAATCTCGCGATGCTTCTATGCGATACCCTCTCAAGTCACGTGGGCGCTGAGTCAGTGAGGGGAGTTATGTAATCTTGCACCTGCCTGGAAGCTCTCGATGGTCCGTGCACCCGCTGCAAGGCAGAGCTGTGCCTGACGTGGACGTCCTCGAGTTACTCTTTGGAGCAAAACACCAACCGATCCATCTTTCTCTTATTCCCCCAATTCTCTTATCGTCTCCTTTGTTGAACCCATCATCGACTCCTCCGTATTCGGGCTCTGCATATGCCCCTGGGCCTGTACGGAAATAGTCCCTTTTCTTCAACTCGACCACTTGTGCCACAGCAACCGCTCGCGTCCCCTCTCACTCTGCTACAGACCTCTCTCGCACGTCCCTACGACCCGTCGCGATCCCTCAAGATGCCTGGTATCGTCTCGGCGACCGGCGTCCTCGCCTTCCTCACCGATGAGGAGCCGGAGCTCAAGGTTTTCGCTCTACAGACCCTCAACGATGACATCGACACTGTCTGGACCGAGGTTGCTGCTGTGCTGAGCCAGATGTACGTCATGGTCACGACCCGATCTTGCTGCTCCTGTGTTCCCACAAACTAACTTTCGTGTTTCAAGTGAGGCTCTCTACGAAGACGAGTCCTTCCCCGAGCGGCAACTTGCTGCCCTCGTCCTTGCCAAGGTCTACTACCACCTCCAGGCCTACAATGATAGCATGGTATTCGCGCTCGCCGCCGGCGACCTCTTCAAGCTTGATGCTCCCGGCGAGTTTGAAGAGACCATCATTTCCAAGTGCGTCGACCAGTACATTGCCACCACTGCTGCCAAGAAGTCGGCTCCCCGAGCCTCCAAGACGACCGACCTCCCTGAGCTTGCTACTACCTTCGCCAGCGGCACCGACGCCGTGATGTCACCTACAACGCCTTTCTCGCAAACGACTCTGCCCCCCAAGTCACTTCTGTCGCGCGACTCCATTGACAACACCATGCTCGAGGCGACCTTTCAGCCTGCTTTCAAGCAGGGCCGATCCGGCTCCATCGCCGAGCTCCCCGCCCAAGCCACCGACTCCCTGCAACGGGTGATCGATGGCCTCTTCGAGAGCTGCCTGCAAGAAGGCCGGTACAGGCAAGTGGTGGGTATTGCCGTCGAGGCCAGGAATCTGGATGTTCTCCGACGGGTCATCAAGCGTGCGAGTGACGATGAGAAGAAGGCCAAGTCCAACCCTCTGGAGAACGCTCCTGGCCCCACCGAGGACTTGATGGAATACACTCTTGGTATCTGCATGGACATTGTCCAGGAGAGGGGCTTCCGAACTGAGATCCTGAGCTTGATCCTCGACCTCCTGAACGAAATCCCCAATCCCGACTACTTTGCGATTGCCAAGTGTGTCGTGTACCTCAACTCCGACGTGGAAGCCTCCCGTATGCTTCGCACTCTTGTGGAGAATGGCGATCGCACCTCTATCGCAAACGCTTACCAAATTGCCTTCGATCTTTACGACAATGGAACTCAGGAGTTCTTGGGCAATGTCATGACGTCCCTGCCCTCTGGAATTCAGGAGAAGGCGGCCACAGATGAGAATGCTGACGAATCCAACGAAAACCAATCTCTGCTGCAAAACAAGCAGGAGGCTCCCGAGGACGAGCTTCCCGAAGAGACAGCCAAGGCCTACCGCAACATCAGGTCTATCCTCGACGGCAGCAAGACGATCCGCCTGAACCTCGAGTTCCTCTACCGAAACAACCGTACCGACCTGAGCATCTTGAACAAGGTCCGCGATAGCCTCGAGGGCCGAAACTCGATCTTCCACACCGCTGTCACCTTTTGCAATGCCTTCATGAACCAGGGAACTACCAACGACAAGTTCTTCCGTGACAACCTCGAGTGGCTGGGCAAGGCTGTTAATTGGTCCAAGTTCACAGCTACCGCCGCGCTTGGTGTCATTCACCGAGGCAACCTCACCCAGTCCCGTAAACTGCTTGAGCCCTACCTTCCTAGGCAGGGTGGACTGAGCAGCGGCTCCATCTTCAGCCAGGGGGGTGCTCTTTACGCATATGGACTCATCCATGCCAACCACGGCGACGAGGCCTTGGACTATCTCAAGACGCAATTCGGCCAGGCGGAGGAGGAGGTTGTCCAGCATGGTGGTGCTCTTGGTCTCGGTATTGCCGGGATGGCCACTGGGGATTGGGACATCTTTGAGAAGCTCCGAGAGGTTCTGTTCCAAGACTCTGCTCTCAATGGTGAGGCTGTTGGTCTGTCGATGGGTCTCATCATGCTGGGCACCGGAAACGGCAAGGCTCTGGAGGACATGATCACCTATGCCCATGAGACCACACACGAGAAGACTGTTCGTGGTCTTGCCATTGGTATGGCTCTCATCATGTATGGTCGCCAGGAGGGAGCCGATGTCCTTATCGAGGGGCTCCTCAACGACCCTGATCCTACACTGCGATATGGCGGTATCATGACTGTTGCCCTTGCCTACTGCGGCACTGGCAGCAACAAGGCCATCCGAAAGCTTCTTCACATTGCCGTCAGCGACGTCAACGATGACGTGCGCCGAATTGCGGTTATGAGTTTGGGCTTCATTCTCTTCCGCAAGCCGGGAAGTGTTCCTCGCATGGTTGAGCTTCTGTCCGAGTCTTACAACCCCCACGTCCGATATGGTTCTGCCATGGCCCTCGGTATCTCGTGCGCTGGCACTGGTCTTGACGAGGCCATTGACCTCCTCGAGCCCATGATGAAGGACCCTACCGACTTTGTCCGACAAGGAGCCTTGATCTCTCTGTCCATGATTCTTGTTCAGCAGAATGAGGTTCTCAACCCCAAGGTGTCGTCCATCCGCAAGACTCTCAAGAAGGTGGTTGGCGATCGCCACGAGGATGCCATGACCAAGTTTGGTGCTGCCCTCGCTCTGGGTATCATCGACGCCGGTGGCCGCAACTGCACCATTGGCCTCCAGACCCAGACGGGTAACCTCAACATGGCTGGTATTGTCGGTATGGCCATCTTCACCCAGTACTGGTACTGGTTCCCCTTCACCCACTTCCTGTCCCTGAGCTTCTCACCCACATCCATCATCGGACTGGACCACGACCTGGAGATCCCTGATTTCAAGTTTCACTGCGCGACACGACCCAGCCTGTTCGAGTACCCGCCCGAGCAAGAGGTCAAGGCCGAGGAGGGACCCGCTTTGATCGCTACTGCTATCCTTTCGACAACTGCCCAGGCCAAGCGACGTGCCCAGAAGAAGGAACGTGCTCAGCGAAGAGAGAGTATGGACATCGACAGCGCCCCCCCCAAGAACGTCGGCGACAAGATGGACGTGGACGAGGAGAAGAAGACAGAAGAGGTCAAGGACAAGAAGGAGGGTCAAGAGAAGGAAACGGCCGCCTCGACCGACGCCAAGAAGAAGCCTGAGAAGGAAAAGGTTGGCTACGAGATTGAGAACATGACGCGAGTCCTCCCTGGCCAACTCAAGTACATTAGCTTCCCGGCTGGCCGATACAAGCCTGTCAAGAAGGTGAGATTTACTGATCTAATGGTTGGAACGAGTTGAACTAACGCTTTATAGCCTACCGGTGGCCCTCTGCTGCTCCATGACACGCAGCCCGATGAAGAAAAGTCCCTTCTGGAAGAGAAGCTCAAGAAGGTGACAATCGAACGGGCCCCTGTTGTTGGTCAACAAGCCACTCGTGGTGGACGATCTGACCAGAGACGGTCGCTGCTTGAGGGTCTTGTCGACCCATCACGGCCAGGATCCAACAGCGCCATGATCGGACAGCTCCTGCGCAACCAGAGTCGGGGTTTTGCCCACCTGGGAGCTGAACCCCAGACTCCCGGCAATGTGGGATCTGGTGCTGCCGCGGCAGCGGGTGTGCTAACGGCGGTTGATGAGGATAATGAGGGCGACGAGGAGGCCAAGACGCCTCGTGAGTTCGAATACTTCTCCGACGGTGATGATGATGATGAGGAAGAGGAAGAGTAAGAGTAATCTGCTGGCACCGGGGCGTCTCTTCAAGATGGACAGGGGCAATGCTATGTATGCTACATGCAGGCCATGTTCTGGAGGAAAGTTGGATTGTACAACTAGAAGGGTCGGCGAAGGGAATAGAGGAGCTCTGGGCGAAGGCTGGTGTATAATACGTCTCGGAGGGATGTGCACACGGTCAGAAGAATAGAAACTATCGGACCTGTCCATCATGACATGGCGAGTCTTGTCAATTAATGAATGGACTTTTTTGATATTGATGTAATAACCAGTTTTTGATGATTTACAAGGGACAACCATGTAGCTCTCGATGCAATGCCACCGAGCACATGCAGGTTGAGGCTATGTTTATTAGACTCCTCAACACCGAAACGCCTCTACTTGATAAGAGTATCGCTATGAGTTCCCATACAACTTCATCCATGCTTTGGTGGTTGACTTCCTGCTCCGGCAGGACATTCGGTGCAGACTCTCATGCGATGCCACGCTGTAGCCAGATTCCCGCGGATATTCCATGTGGCGGCATGGCTCTCTGGCTGTGTGTTGTAGGCCTCATCCGTGGCCTTGACGACAAATGTCGCACAGCGCTTCTCTCCCTTTGAAACTTCATCTCGCTCGAACGCGCCAAGCGGCACGTTGCCGTCAAACTTCCAGCGTCGCCAGGCCCAGGAGCCGTGGCCGAGGCAAGGAGATGGGGCGCCGTCCTTTGTGGTGCAGTCGGGGAGGATGGAGGCCTGGGACCAGGTCTTGCCGTTGTCGAGGGAGACGTCGACGCGGATGATGGAGCGGCCGCCGCCCGAGTATGCGTAACCTGTGAGTGCAGCTGTCTTTGTGTATGCTTCGGAGCTGTCCTTGTCGGGCCTTGTCCAGTCACCGAGTTTGCAAGTTGTGATGGCGCTTTGGACTGGTAACTCTTGGATCGCGGGGGCAGTGTCCCAGTCTACGTGTGTCTGGTTGGGCCCGAAGCATTTATAGTCTCGTCGCTGCCATTGTGTTGTGCTCTCCTCGTCGCTGAGGGTGATGTGGTTTAGCCACTTGACTGACCGTGCAGCTACATGGCCGGGCACGATGGCTCTCAGGGGAAACCCGTGGTCGCGTGGAAGTGGCTGGCCATTCATGCCGTAGGCGAGAATCACGTCGCCTTGGGGGTCGATGGCTTTCTTGATGGGAATTGACGCGCCGTAGGCTTCTAGCCCGGAGAATTGGACGTGCTTGGCCTCGGATTCGCCGGTTAGACCAGATGATAGGTCAAAGCCCGCATCTGCGAGCACGTCTGAGAGCAAGACTCCTTCCCAGCAGGCGTTGGAGATGGCGCCAGCGGTCCAGGGGAGGCCACTCGTCTTGTGTCCAGAACCTTCGTTCATGTGGCGTCGGCGGTTGCCAGAGCATTGTAGCACAGCAGTGACTCTTCGAGGCTGAAAGCGGGACTTGAGGTCGCCTAGAGTGTAGTCTTTTGTTGTGCCATCAGGAAGTTCGACAGTGAGGGTGTGTGTATCTGCATTCTCGGGGATGGTCGGCACCCACATGTGGTTGCGAACATAAAAGAGGTCATTAGGGGTCAGGAACTCTGTCGTCATGGCATCTGCTGGGGTTTCTGCGTTTCTGGGCTTATCCGTCATGGTGATCAAGTCTGGGTGTCGGCTAGGGTCGTCGGCGAATGGATCTTCAATCTCTTCCTGGGCTGGCTTCCCATTGACGAGGTCCGCAGAGTCGACGTAGCCGATGAGGTACTGGTTCAGGATATCATAGACATATTGGTTCTTGTGGATGGCAAATATGTCCCAATAGGGATTTATAGAACCGCCTGCAGCACGGAGGATGACATTGCCTCCCGGATGGGCGCCAATCCACTCGGTAATGTCGTAGACCTTGTCATCGTGTATGACCCAAGGGTTGTCAGAGTGAGCATCGTGCTTGCGGACTTCAGAGATGCGATACCGAGGGAGGGAAGGGTCGCGGGTGTCGAAGGAGGCATCGGGAGCATCGCATCGCGTAGGAGGAGCTTTGGCGAAGGAGTAAGCAGCGCAGAAGGAGGCAGCTCCAGTAAGGAGGATGGTGATATAAGCACTTGGGTATCTTGGAGTTGTTGTACGAGGGTTCGTGGACGCGGCTCTCGCGATGGGGGAAGTAGTAAACAGGCGAGCTTGTGCCCTCGTAGTAGCTTGTGGGATAGGCAAAGATCGTGAGCGCCTGGCCAGGCGTAGGATGGGTCGTGAGAGCATGGCCAAGGCTGGAGGTGTAGGGGTCATGATATCAAAGGACGAAGCATCACCAATTGAGGTTCCGGGGTTTTGTGCGACGGTGATCCCAGACCACCCGACTGATGCGACGACTGCCCTCAGTCAACGAACGAGACGTTGGCCACGAACAATTAACAAGATGACGTTGCAGGTCAGATCTCAAGATGAGATCGAAGTCCGGGGGAATGTCAAGACATGTTTGATGAGCAGCGGTCAACCGGAGGCGACACGTGGTCATGCGCCGGGAGTCGGGACAAGAGAGCAAGAGATGCCGAGACACATACAATCATCGTGAAAGGGTCGTACTCTCGAGTGTGTCGCGTTTTGTAACCAACTCTTTGGTCGCCGATTAGAGGGAAGCAATCGCCGATGGATGCCGCGGGAAGCCATTTGCAAGTACGTCACTTGATGCGTGTCGGAGGCTCGTGATTGGCCGACACACCGAAGGTGACCCCAAGTGGAAGCTGTCTGGAGAAGAAGGACTGGGGTAGTTTAGTGGAAGGGGCCCCCTGTAAGTCACCTGCAGCCACTTTTTGAGATTGACGATGCGACCCCCGACGTTGATAGGGGATGGATGATAAGTCTCCGATAACAAATGCCCTTCATTTGAGAGGTGAAGCAATCGCCGAAAGAATATTGTTGTTTTTCTATCTCGGATTCTTTTACCATCTTTGTTTTTCTGTGCGTGAGACACACGTGCGTGTCGTGTCTTAAGCTTACTGCAATGAGTGGCCTTCATGTCTCAGCCCCCAACGTTGTGAGCTTCTCTTCAACCTTGACCCAAGTTCGTGGCAATAGAGATCCCTCGAGCCAGTAATTCCCCTTGTGATCCTTGCCCTTGACCACCATGACATTCCTGGTCACTATACTCTGCTTCATAGTTGAAGGGGATAACTGTATCATGGTGCCGAGCTTGTTCGTCCTCGTCTCTGTCCCCTCGCCCTGCTGAATCACCGCCGAACTAAAGTCGGCAGCCTGCATAATATTTGCTTTGGTCCAGTTGCTGACAAGCACCAGCAACATGTTGGGCTCCCGGAACAAAAGCGTGGTATCTTTCTTTTCCTTTTCAGCAACGAGGGTCCGCATTATCGCTCTGAGTTGGGGCTCCGTCGTCTGCGCCTCAAGATGCTGACGATTCGCAAGGGCTATTGGACCTATCGGGCCCCTGGCCATCGCTGGCGAGAGGAACGTGTAACCAGCGGTTGCCAGGTTCTGGGTGTAGACACCCGCCGCCTGCATCAGAGACTTGATCCGATATCTCAAGTTGACCGTTGCGAGTGTTGTTACCGGGAGCTGTCGGGGATCTGATGATGCGATGAGCCTCGTCGTCCAAGCTGCTAGTACATCGCCCTCGCTGATAAAGGGCTTCTCGTCACCGGGAGGGGTCGTGATGGTTATTTCTTCCAAAGCCTGGCGCATCAACTTTGCGACGGCATGTTTCGGCAGAAAGATGGACTTTGATTGGCAAGCTCCTTGCCAGAGCAGGTCCCAAAGGAACCGCAGACCAAAGAGAATCAACTTGAAGCCGTTGATGCGTTTTGGGGCGAGAAGCGACTCCTCTTCGGGCTCAATTTCCGTCCCGACTGGCGGTTCTGCTATCGTGTAGACCATGTCATCTCTCGCCCCCAAAACAGGGAGGACCTCTGACCCCCGCCCTGCCATGACAAGAGACCAGTTCTTCAGCATGGCCTGGAATCCTACAGCGTCCATGACAGAGTGCGGCCAGACAAGCGAAACCAAGGTTGCATCTTAGAAGGACATGATCCGAAGCGACATTTGAGATTTGTCGCCCTTGAAAAGGTCAGATTCATTCACTGGATCGTCTTTTGTCGCGGCAAGCTCTTTGAACTCTTGGGCCCCAGGTTGGATCGACGGGTTCTCAGTGACTTTTGGTATCTTTTTGCCCAGGGGGTGGCTGCTGATGCTCATGTCGAATGCCTCGTGGGTATATCTCACAGCTGGTCGCTCGGGAGTGAACTCCTGGGGAACGTGAATATCCAGTCTGTCATCTTCCTAACAACTTGTTAGATCAGTTCATGTTCGCTGTACAGGAAGATGTACGTTTAGTCTCAGTCGCCCACCGAATTTCCTCCAGTCGCCAATCTCCAACAACCTCGTCAGCGATGAATGCAAGTTCTCTGGGTCGAGAACATCGTTGAAGCAAAGGGTCCAGGTAAGGATCAGATCCCGATAAAGATGTGTGTCGTCGAGGAGAGATGTTGGATACACATGGTCACTGTCAACCTTGGGAAGCTGGCCTCGCTGCGGGTTGAGCCCAAAGAGCCCCCGGATAGCGTCCATGGCGGCCGACAGTCGAGCTATTCAGAGTTGAATGACATTTATGGGAGACTTGAGCGACTTGGGTGCCTTTTAACTGTTCATTGACCACCATGGCTGACGTGTTGGCGGAGTGTACATGACCTGCCGAGATCTAGTGCTGATGTCCAAGCCTTGGCGAAGCATGGGCTCTGTTGTCTCGGGAGCCCTGGCTGCAAGTTGAAAAGCCAAGCGCATGAGAAAGCATCGCTGAAAATCCCATGAATATTGGCCTGTGCCTAAGCTGGGGGGTGTGTTGACCGTGGACAGCTTACTCCTTGGTCATGTTCGGACAGGGGATGCTGGACGACTGCAATCGTGCGGTGGCCAAGAGACTCAGCTGACGTCCAAGACGGAGATAAACCCCTGGTATATACCGGATAGCCGGTAGTTTCGGACATATAGCCGTCGACTTTACTCCGCTCAGGCTCTGTAAGATTGGATGTTCAACTTTTGGATTGTCAAGTGTGTCTGATGGACAACTCGACTACACACTCTATCTGATGAGACGTTGATCAAAGCCCTCAACAAATAAATGATCAAGACATCAATTCTCGAAAAACTGGCAGAATATCACCCTGGCTTCTATGGCAACCATCTCCAAGCAAAGTATTAACCACGACGCGACAATCCAATGCCTTCTCCGGCCATCCAGGTCATGGAGCATCCGGCTTGTTCTATCCCCGCCCCAGCAACCTAGTCTCGATGGAATTCTACCGAAGAACTGAGGTGCCGGCGTGGTAGGGTTTCGTTGTATACCGCCGACAAAGTTAATCGCATCCAGCTCCAGCATCCGCTCCAGCACCACCACCCGATCCAAAGCCACCGCAGCCGTATGACCCATAACCAACAGCCCCAGAATAGCAATCCGATCCAGAGCCTCCAGCGGCAGTGCTGCTGGATCCCACGCCGCAGTCGTCGGCTGAACTGCTGCCGTGTCGTGTCCCGTGGCCGAGTTCGAGGTCTATGCCGGCGTCAAAGGTCGATGAACTTGTCGTGTCGAGCTTGACTTCCTCCAGAGGCCCGACGAAGAAGGGCTCCTTTTCCTTTCCCTTTGAGGGAGATGGCCTCGATGTGTCGGTGGGACTCTTGTCCGAAGAAGACATGGAGTGCATCCTCTGAATAATAGCCGCGCTGTCAAACTCCTTCTCGGGCATAGCTTTTCTCCTGTTGCTCTCCTTCTTCTTGTGGTATCTCTTGTTCTCAACCTTTCGAAACTGATCCGTGAAGAGGATCCACGCCTTGTAGATGTTCCTCGGGTCTAGCATGATCCTGGGCATCGTGACGAGCAGGAGCTTGATGAACTTGCCCAGCGTCGTCATGGACTCTTGGAGCTCGCCGGTCCGGTGCTTGCGGAACATATCGACGGCTATCATGCCGACAAAGGCGAGGAGCATGAGGCCGAGGATCGCGTAGGAGAAGACGCCTGTTCGGGGGTCTTGGGGGTCGAGGGACCAGGGGTTTTGGCTCAGGGAGGGGCCGACGGTGCTTGGGGTTGGACTCATTGTGATTTCGAGTGAATGTTGTTTTTCTTGATGTGAAGATCCAAATTTCGAGTTGTGGTTATTGTTTGAGAGTGTTTGAGAGTCGAGTTGACGATGGCGATGGAGTCTCAGCCATTACACGACAGAAGATGACAAGTTGGAGAACAGGACAAAAGGACAACATGCCAGCTATATAAGTCACCTGAATAAGAGTCATCGTGCATGGAAAAAAAGTTTGAACTTTAACCTTTGTAAACAATTAAGTTATCGACATGCATTGCATTCTGCCCAAAGCTTGTCTCTCAATACTCCCGCATAGAGAGTTTCATGACTCGGTCAACTCGTAAGTAAGTCCCGTGACTTGGGAAAGTATAGTAATCTGTATGCGAATTTGGGTTCAAGAAAATTCAAAAGTATAAAAGGCTTACTCCCTCTTTCCGAGTTTAATTCACGCATGTTATTTGTTGTTGTCGCTGTTGTTGTAGGTGGTACACAAAACACTTTGTTAGATCATGTAAAAGAAGAAGAGAAGAGATGGAAACTGTCACAGCAGTGTCAAGCAACTGGCGACGGTAACAAACAATGGGATCCCCAAACAAAGCATCAGCCCCTGGGGGCGGTGATGATTCACCATCTCCCTCTCCATCACTCCGAACTTCATCTCTCCTCCTCCGTGTTGGTTCCGTGAGAGCGCATAGAAACGACCTTTCTGAACGTCTCGGCCTTCTAAGGATGATGAGTACGTACGTTCTCAAGCATATAGCGAGGTATACTGACATTCAAGACCCTTCGAGCGCCCGAAGGAGGAGCAAGTCTAACCCCCAGGTCTCGTCGCCGCCAGCTACGCCGCGGTTTTTTGTCCACGAGGCGCCTTCTCATCGTCGAGGGCTTCCTGCTTGGGACCGCGCCTTTGACGCCGTCTACCACAGCAGCAGCAGCAGCAGCCACTCTACAAGCTTCTCCGACGTCCTCACCAGCTTCTTCGAGGACCACGGACGCTCAAGGCCAGACTCGGGCTATTTTCGCCTCCCAGACGATATCCGCCTACGAATCTGCAACCTCGTCCTCCCCGTCATCGATCGTCCCGTGCATCTGAACCGCATCTTCTTCACCCGCGACGTCTGGCGCGAAGGAGACCTCGCAGCGCCAACCGACGCTCTCCTCCCCCTAGCTCCGTACCTCCAAGTCTCGTTTGCCTTTCGCGCCGACTTTCTCGTGGCGTTTCTCCAGGGCGTCACGCTGCATGCCGTCTTCTCGCCCTTTGTGGGATGCAGGGTAAACCCCCTGGCCACGACTTGGCTGAATCGCTATGGACCGTATGCGCGGAGCATTGCCGTCGAGATCGACATGTCGCATTTGGGCTGTGGACCGTCGGATAGCGCTACTTGTCTTCTCCCTGATGTCGAGCACGTTGAGGATCTCGTCTGCGAGTTTGTAGATTCGCAGCTGAGACGCAAAGAATCTCTTCCCTTACAGAGCTTGGTTCTCCTCTGTCGACGATTCTATGGACGCCGTGGACCTTCACTGTCGAGGTCAGATGCGGGGCGTTCCAGCGGCGCGAGCAGTCGCAGCAGAGCCAACTCGGCCGAAGACATGAGGTTCCAGTCTCCCGAGATATACGCATCCATGGACGAGCTCATGAAGCAGATGACCGAAGAAACCGTGTCGAGTCCGTTCGAAACACCCATGCCATCGCCGCTGCCGCAATCAGAGTACTGTCCAGACTCGTACCTCCTTTTCTGCAACCACATAGTCCACCTCAAAGGACGTGTCAGTTCCCTACGAATGTGTGGCTTCGACGAGACATACACGACGCGGTTCATGGCGACATTGTTCTCAGATACCAGCGGCGGACAGGCATATTGGGTAGCGCCCTCGACGATATGGCCTAGACTAAGCGGGCAAAAGTCTTGTCTCGATGCCGGAGACGGATACACAATACTAGATGACCACCAGGTCCAATCAGCTTTGAACACCCCAATGGCACTCCGCCCCTGGGAAGGATGCGTACAGCTCCCTCCGCCCATCCCCGACGAAGAAGGAAACCCCAGCCTTCCACCCATCGTGGGAGATCTACAAAGACTGAGGAGTCCATACGCAAGGACAGTCACCAGTCTATCCGAGCGGACATGCGACCAGATGCTCAAGGAAACCGGGGGACTTGGCAATGGATCCGACAAGAATAGATTCCTCCGGTTCATGGAAAAGTACGGCAAGGGCAAGATGAAGAAGAAGAAGCAGAGGACCTTGACAAGGGAGGCTTCTGCGACGCTGTGAGACGGCGACTGGGAAACATGTATAAAATGGAAGCAGCAATGCATCTAGGTCATTAGGACATTAATGTAGGAGCTTGTGATACCCTCACCAAAGCGAGCTCAAGCAATCAAGGACGCCATGTGCGAATTCTCTTTTCTTAACCGATTCTTTCCTTTTGTGCTGGCGCAAACGCCACGTCCATCATCCTACGTATCTATGCCATCAAGACACCTGTCATTGTTTCTGCAGAGACTGTGTAGCGTTAGCAGTTGAACCTTCAAAGCAAGGCCGTAACTCACAATCGCAAAGCTACTCCTCGACCGGATCCTCTCTCCAAACAGCACCAGCACCCAGGGGATGAGCGTCAACCCGCTGGCAATGCCACCCAAGACACAACCAGCGTTCTTTAACCCGAGGTTGCCAAACATGATGCCAGTAATGACCGGGAACGCCCCGCCGAGCACGTTGCGGCAGAAACTCTGAGCTGCCAGCGTCGAGGAGGCGTATAGATGATACGTGTCAGCTAGGTAGTTAAACGTGGCCAGATACACCGAGTAAATGCCCCAATTGGCAAGGCCAATTCCAATCGCAATCGAGTAGTGGCTGGTACTCGTTGGGCTCAAGAATGCGGCAAACAGCCCGGCAGGAAGCAGGAGTGAGGTGATGCAAGCAAAGTACAATCGTGCCTCTGGAGCATCCGCTGGGAAATGCTTCCTTATAAATAGCCAAAACTGGGACACGGCTTTTTCATCGTCTTGTCCTTGCCAGAGGGGATGCTTCATCAAGTTCTCCTGCAGAATGCCCACCACGGTCGCAATGATCCCCGACGCCATCATGGCGATGTATACACGACTCGACATGTCAAAGTTTGCAGCGTACAGATAAGGCACAACGGCAAAGGACAAGTAGAGAACGCCCCATGCAAAGGCTGCCCAGAGGGAAAAGCAGAAAACGACCGGCTCCGTGAACAAGAGGTAAAAAGGCCGCTTCACCGACGTTGCAATCATCTGGCCCAGAGGGGGACGCTGCTCGTCTGCCGCCACTAACCATCGAACTCGTTGCAGGTGTCGTTCCCTAGACTGTATACCATTGTAATCGAGTTCCGTGTGATGACCAGGGTTGGTCTTGATCGTCGACGTGGATGAGCTGGCGCTCGTCTCCTCTGGGGTGCTGGTAACCCAAACCCCATAGCCGCCCGCTTTTTCCAACTCTTCGTACCACTCATTGAGCTTCTTGGCCTTTCTCGACAGCAACACGGACCCTCGAGTCTCCTCAAAGAGAAACAGAATGGCAATCAGCAACAGACCATCCATAATGACCTGATGCCAAAAAGACCATTTCCATGCCAGGGTATCATCAGTAAGGCCCTTCACAAAGGCAGCTGAAACCAATGGTCCAGCACCAGTTCCGAATAGAACCGATCCGCTGAACAGGGCCATCGGGGTATTTCTTTCCTCCTTCTCCCAAAGATCAGCGATGACTCCTCCAACGACCGAGCTGAACACAGAGCCTCCGACTCCGACAAAGAAACGGGCAATCAGCATCCCGGCAAGGTTTGGCATCACAGAGCAGACGGCCTGAAAGATGACGTAGACAAAGCCAGCAAGGACAAAGACAGGCCGCCGACCCCAAATCTCAGATATCGGTGCAAGGGCCATAGGAGCAATTGCAAACCCCATGCAGAAAGTTGTGATTCCAACAAGAACCGCTAGGTGTGATGCCCCTAGATCCTTGGCCATTGCGGCCGATGGAGGCGAGTAAGCTCCCGCAGTATATGCTGTAAACATTGTAGCGATACATGATAACGCTAACAAAATGTTCTTTCGTGCTGCCGGTAACGTAAAGGGTGATGCGTATGGCCTAAGGTCGGGGCAAGGTGGGAGTTCCTGGGATTCGAAAAGACCTGCCTCTTTTGGCAGTGGCGGTGTTGGCAAGACGGTGTTGAGGGTCAGATATAGGTAAGAGATGGGCTCGTCGTCGTTGAGTTTCGGCTGTGGTGTCCTAGATGGAAGTGTTCCTTCGATACTGATCTCGAGATCGCCAGGATCTCGATTCCAAGTGCCGCCGTTCTGACCGGCTTCAATATCTTGAGCCATGTCTTTGTGTTGAAGCCTTGTTAGACTTTCTTTCATGTGGATCTTGGAGTTCCTCGCTGAAATCGATTGTTGTAAGTCCTGACGACTCGAGTCGTTACAGGACAAGGTCAGAGAGAACCAGACGAAGATATAGGAGGAGGAGAGACGAGGAACAAGAGAAAAATGCAGTGCTCCAGTCCTCGGGGGCACAACCCCGGCATTATCAATGCTGGGTAAGCGGGAGATGAGGAAAAGAAAACGGGATCTCGACGGGAATAATCTCCTCCTTGGCACTGGATCCGCCCTCTCCACGCTGGACCGCGAGTACGAGGCCCACGATTCGCTTGTGCGTCAGCTGCCGAGAGACGCTAGTGCAGATTTTGTGCACCCGAAGTGGCATCGAGGGTGAGAATCCCCATTGCGGCGCGGCACTGAGATGGATGGTAGCCTGTGAGGGAGGGAGTGAGCGTCATGGCTGGTGTTGACGAGGGATTGCCACCAGAGTCCTTCAACAGGCGTCTGATGATATTGAGCATGTCTCTCAACAGAAACCTTGAACAAAAAGCAAAGGCGGCAGTTCCCGGGCAAGCATGCCGCCGCCCTACATGGACATCTTGCATCATCCGGCATCCCTCCCGTTGTCAGCAACAAGATCCGACTCCCGTTCCCGGGGCTAGCGCTCTCGGGAATAAGCCGGACGTGACGTTAGAGTCGGCGCCAGGGACGCCAAACGGTTAGCCTACCGGTAGCCCTCCCTAGTGGCATCCAGACCTCTTGGCTTTCGGCGCCATGACCGGCATTCTCGAGCTTGCTCAGGGAGTTGCATCTCTTCGCACATACCCGAGGGAGAAAGAACATGAACTGATTGGGCGTCGGGAGCATCTCCAATCAACAGCTTGGCCAGAGAGAGCATGTCGTCAATGCCACCATGCCACGAGGGACCAACAGTTTGCAGCTCCGAGAACACCAACTTTCCTTGGCGCAACCCGACAAACCTGCACGCTCAGACGCACTCGGAAATGAGGGGTAGGGGTAGGAGGGAATACAGTATATTTCCGACTATTACCGGGTGCCCATCTCGCCAACCAAGATCTGAGATTCGAGGGATCTCGTGAGAGGTGATGAGGGGGAATTTCGGCTTTGTTTCCCCACTATTTCCGCTTCGGTCCTTGACCGCATGGAGGTGCGGAAGCCCAGTGTTCTCCGGGTTCCCTCGTGGGGTAGGAATGGGGTAGAAATTGAACTTGATTTCAAATCATCTTTGAAGTCGTTGGATGTGTCGGTTGATGGGAATGGAGGTTCCACTGAGGTTGAAAGAAGGTAACAGGTCTAAGTCATCACGTGACAATACAGATGACCACCTTTCGGCCACTTGGTGAGATCGTTCTGCAACTGGACATTCCTAAATTTTTGGTGCCTCGAAGGAGTTGGTAACGGCATACTTAGTGCAACAAACTATTCCTGCTTCTGTATCAATTCGGAAGTTTGTGTTGTGTATGGTGATACCTGTCCATCGTGCCCATCGTGCCCATCGCACCTATCGGAGTGGCTCCCATACGGTGAGGCTCAAACTCCGGTGACGAATTGAGATCACGGAGAAAAAGGAGTGTAATTTCTGGTCAAACTAGAGAAGAGAATTCAAGCTATTATCCGACCCGTATTGTGGCATCATAACTAACTAAAGACCGTAGCGTGAAAATTCGGCTTCAAATCCCGAGCAATCCCCATCTCGGATCCCATCCCGTGCTTTTGTAGGTAGTCGTCGTTCACCTCAGTCGACGTCGTCCACACTCGTCTTGGCATATTCTTCCTCGCCATACTTGGACCCAAACTTTTCACCCGCCTCCTTGAGAGCTTCCTCGCCGTCAAAAGTGCCGTCGTCCTCAAGGATGGGGACCTGGGCCTGCTCATGCAGCGACTCCTCGGCGCCCTCCTTGAGAGTCCCGTCCTCGTTGACATAGTCCTTGTGATACAGCGTGAAGAGGACGACAAGGTACGTCTCCTCCGTCTCCTTGTTCCGCAGGACGTATCTGAGCTGATGTGAGCGTCTCCGGTTGGACCTGAGACGAGGGTAAACGGAAACGGCGTAAGAGAGATGACCATGATGGAATCGTACCCTCTACGACTCTAAAGAGTCGTAGGGACGTATATCAACAAGGGATTTGCGCGCAGCAGTACCCGAAAGCAAGGAGAGGGGCATATCTTACCTGAGTGCTTGGCCATCCCAGTACCTCATGATGGGTAGCTGGAAGCCGGGCAGCTTCAATGCGAGGTTGGAAAAGTCGAGGTAGGGGTTGAAGAAGTCGAAGCCGTATGTTCTGTCGTACTCAAACACCCACTTCTCCTTGCTATCCGCTCTCAAAGCCCACTTCATACGGGCCTTGTTGGCGAGAGGAGCGCCAATGTCCTCACGAGCCTTGAGGCCAGCTTCATCGCCACCTTCTTCGAACCAGAGACCACCCTTGGCTTCGTCATACTCCCCAGTGCCAACATGGATGGTGTTGAAGGAGCTTAGAGCCGGGCCATAGAGGAATGGCTTGTCGGCGTAGGCATCGCCCTCCAGACCAGGGTCGATCCACCAGCGCACAATGCTCATGGCAGTGTTGAAGCCAGGGGGTAGACGGTCGCGAATCGGATGATCAAAGTCATTGCCAAACTGCAAGTTGGCCCCATTGATCCCAGTGCCATCGTCACTGGCGGGCTTCTTGGGGGTGAAGCGGAATGAGATGCTGTACTGGTCCTGGTTGTAGGCGTGGGGTTCCGTCGAGAAGTAGGCTGAAGTCTCTGATGAGTTCCGAGGTAAGCCCTTGTAGTCCTGGATGCGGACGTTGAGCTCGATGTCAGCGAGGTCACTCTTGATGACCATGGGCTCGACCGTGTTGACAGGGACATCAACCTGCTGCCTTGGGTCGTAATCGGGGCCGGCCGTGACCCGAAGGACGTAATTGTTCTCTGCCATATCCGCTGTCTGCTGTATCTGTCTGTTTGCTACTGCTTGTCGCTTTACCTCTATGTGTAGCCCTTGGACTTCGTTCTATGGTTTCGGCTAAGAGCAAGGTAAAGTCTTTCAATGACGTATGGACAAAACCGCTTTTCGATGATGGCAAAGGCAAAAAAATGGGCAAGGTATAAGAACACAAATGAAGAAAAGAATGCCTCACGATGCCGCCGCGTCGATTTTGATAAACCTGAAAGTGGCAATGATAATGGTCTTATAAGTTGATGACGTGAGGGCTTTTCAAGCCGTGAGTCGTCGGGCACATGCCAAAGAGCACCATCACTCACTGGATCCATCACCGACAAGCGACGACCACTAAATTTGCTCCGCTCGAGACCATCAACTCCCGCATGAAAATCGCGGACAAATTAAAGAGTTGCCCGCATCTGGATTCTTTCGATTTTTCTGTATCATGGCGTGCGCCGGATGCAGACATCATCTGGCAGATACAAGCAAGCTGCAGCCCTCAGATTCTCTGCCTTACAGTGGACGAGACCGTCCCCAACGGCTGCATCGCGCTCACCGCCGCGACGCGTCTTTCGTTGGCGGTGCAACCCCCACCTTAATGCTTCCGTACTGACTTCACCGCCAAAGAAGAGGTGGCTGTGTCGCATAATAACTGTAGAATGACTTCGTTGAGAAGCATTGAAATGGCTGTCCTGGTTTGTGCCTGAGGCTGAAGATCGCCTTTGTTTGATTGAGGGTTTCCACGTGATGCCCCACATCGCATCTCCTCAAGTGAGGGCTGGTCACTCATGAACTACACGTCATTCAACAATGAACAACACTTGATCGTCTTAATCTCCATCGCCAGCTACAGCATACTGTTTGAGATTTGCTTAATTCTTATTACATGCCACTTTGCCCCTACTAAAAACCGTCACTTCGCTTCGTATAGCCTACGGATTACATGTCACTACACGACTATGGGGATACGCCTTCAAACTCCCCTCACCCATACGATGCGAGAACGGTAAGGGTCACAAATGTTCGAACTGACCAGTTGACAGGTAATCCTGTTCTGTAACCTATTAACAAAAGCTTGCACACTCTATACCCCAAACGCCAAACTGCACTGTTCTCATTACGGACTCTGAACCAGCATTGTCTCACCCTCGCGTTTCCAAACCTCATCACTCATCTGGGGCCACTATCGATCCCGACCCCGATCGGACTTGGGCCATGTGCGCCTGCGCATTGATCACTACGCCATATCAGCAAATCGGCGACAACAGACATGTCTTGGGTCTGGACCTGCCGGGTGGCAACTTACACTGCATGTCCATCTTGGACCTCGAAACGAAGTAAAAGTCTTCGTTAACCTTGTCCTCATCCAGGCCGTCTGGATGACACGAGCAAAACTCAAAGTCGGTGCACAAGGGAGCAAGATCCGGGGTGGACAGTCGACTATCCCGAGGTGTCATTGGAACCCAGTCCTCCGCCAGGATGTCTTTCTCATCATCAACGGGATCATGAACCTCGATGGATTCCTGGAGGGCCAAGTGGCACCAAGATCCAGTATGCGAGAGCCTTTCGTCCCTTGGGGGGTGCGAGGGTCGGCCACCATCGTTCCAATCAACCCGGATGCTCTGAGAAGACGGAACCCGGGGTCGCTTACGGGATCGGGGCTCTTGGTGATGCCCACGTTCCCGGCCAGCTCTCGGGGAGGACGATTCGATCTTGGCCGACACTGGGTCTGGGAACAGCTGTGGATCACGTGACCATGACACTTGACCATCAGGGCGAGGACGAGCGTCAACGTCACCCATGTGGTCAGCCCCATGAGAGCTGGCTGTGCGACGGCGCCTATGGCCACTGTCGAGATTGTGCTGCTCGACTCGGCCTATGGGCAGTGAAGAGTGTCTAACCGTTCCACGAATCTGCTGGTGGCCGAGCTGTGAGGCTTGGTCCAAGGCCCATTTGAGTTCCGGTGCCGGCAGGGACTGAGGGAACAAGATGAATTTATAGCGCGACGACATATTGCCGTTGTGAATGACAGGGTGGTACTATGCCAGGTGTCTGGACGGGATATCAAGCCGTCAGCTGAGGACGACGACGACGACGTCCCGTTGTGAGTTCTACAAAGTCCTAGTGGGACTCGAGAGACTCTTGGGAGGTATCAAGTGATGCAAGTCAATCAACTAAAAGGGGTGGGATGTTTTATGGCTGTGGTTTGATGATGGGTAAGAATGGGGATGAAGAAGGGAAGAGATGGGAGGAACGAGAGTCGAGGGGGAGACCTGGGCTTTATGTTGAAGGTCCAAAGGTCAAGTACCCCAACGCTGGCCAATCAGCTTGCCGCACTCTCAACCTCACACAACCTCACCCCAGCCTACCCTACCATCCAAGTTCTCGTTATGGTTCTTTTCTCGTTCTCGATCGTATCTCTTTTTGTTTTGAGCAAAAATAGCGTGCAAAGGGGCCTCGAGAAGCACACTGCCTGCTGCCTCCTCAACCACCCCAAACTCTATGAGTACACTCGCCCTGGACGATTCTCAGGTGTGGTTCATTACGAGGCCCGTTTGCCATCTATGGATCATCATTTCGTGCGTTGCTTTCAAGACCACAATTGCCGCGCCCTGCGATTTGGCGAACGATGATGCTTGGCTGACCCGGGTTGCCTCTTGGTCACCACGGCAGACAGATGCTGCTCGAAGTGGGAGGCCCAGGCTATCCACCCCTCCTCCCCCCAACTTTGGTGTCCACTCCCATCCCAGTTTACATGTTGCGCTCACGGAGTGAGCGGTGGAGTGGGAAGTTGGTTAGCTGAAATGAATGAAGAAGTGCAGTGATGCATGGATGCATGGATCCATCTGGGGTTGTCGATGGGCGTTGTCGATGGGCGTCGTCGGTGGGCCTTGAGGATCATTGGTGGGCCAGTAGGAGAAAGCTTGGTGGCATGGTACATAATCTTTAGTGGGCTGCACCGCAATGGAGCATGTACCACTGGGAATGTCTTGGCGCACAGCAAGAGACCCACTTTGTCCGTTAACGTCTCTATTTTAACTAGTTGACGCTCGTTCTATACAAGGATACAACGACACTGCATGTATACGAACGACATGGACAGATGCGACACAAGAGCTTATCGACAGTGAATCACTGTCATTAACCGCGGCTCTTGATCAACTGAGCACATGGTGTAATGAGAGATTCGTGAGGGGGTGTCAATTGCACAGCAATTTTCGTCAGGATGAACAGTCGTAACGCCCGGGCACGATATGGCTCGTTTGCTGCTTTGAGCTCCAAGAGGGAGGGGGTGCAGAAGGCAATCGACGCGATAAAAGATCTATGCGGGCGTCTTTGCTTCGGTGTTGGATCCAGTCCAGGGCGGCAGGGTTTAGGTGTGCGTGTTGTCTTCTAATGAGGGAACAAAAGATACCCAACCCTGCCCACGACACCCCATGACGCAGCATTCGGTATCCATTACTTCTCAACTTCCCAGGCCCAGCTGAGCCTGCGGTCGAGGCATCAGCAGAGCTCACCCCCCCTCCCCCGAGTCGAGGTGCGTGTGCAGGAATTGCAGCGTGGGGGGTTGGAGAGCAGGGAGAGGAAAGAAAATGCAGGGGTGCACCGCCGCCAGGTACAGAAGCGGTACGTAGTGCTGTACTGTCAGCCTTAATCACACGCACGCACACCTCGCACTTTTCTTTTACTTGGCTGCAGGCTGGCCGCTGTCATTTTGGGTAAGAAGGGAACGCCCTGCACGCAAAGGGTCCTCTAGGGATGCATTGATGGTGGCATTGAACCTCGAGGATCTTGAATGTACAGTCTCTCTTCAAGTGTCAGAGGGCTTGTGGGGCGGTTCTAGGCCAATAAAAAAATACCCCAGAAAAACTCTGATGTTGTATACCCCTAGAAAGGTGAAGCACCACATCTGATGTAAGTACTTCTTAACTGCATGAAAGTCCCACAATTATGACAACAAATGACTTTCCAGCGTTGCGTTGACACGGTCGATCGTGTCTGACCAACGTGCCAATGTATTGATCGCGCAGCCTGAGCTGAGTACCCAAGCAGCTGTCAAAGCATATTCAAGTATTTTTCTTTTTTCTCTTCTTTTAAGAGCCTTGCTTCTCTAGGCATCCATCTCCGTTACAGATCAAAGCGGTCTCTTGAGAAGGCTCAACTTTCACCAATCAGCACATGGCGGATAGACCAATCCGAGAGACTAGGCCAATCCCAGCCGAACGGCAGTTGAATCAAGCAGCCTCAAACAACGGTTGTTGGTTCAACGTTTTCTTTGCATTTATCGGACCACTAATTGTCACCTCTTCGTCATGGTCTAAGCATTCATTGCAAGTTTGTTCTTTCGTCTCGACGGCTGAGATATGGGGTCGCTTTAATCGTGGCTGTGCTCCCTTACTAGCCACACTTCTTCAATTATCCTGGTCATCAGGCTAGGATGGGATCCAGATCCTTGTAAGTCTCCATCATCCCATTGTCTGCCCCAACAAGAGCTGGTTTCAACAAATGCGTCATCACGTACGCACTTCAATCCCTCAAATGCCCTCAACTCTCATAAAAGTCTGCATCTGTCTTGCCAAAAGTTAAAGGCTAGCAAGTCCGGTCGACCCGGCACACTCGGAACCTCATGATCGGCACCTCGTTTGGCGAATGGATACTCATCCGCCTGTCTGTTGCCTTCTTTCGCTACACTCCTCTTGTTTACATCTTTTTGATCCTGCTGCTGCCTCTTTTTGGGCCCTTTTCCATCGTCTTTCCGCCTATTTGCGTGCTCCTTGCGGCGTTACTCGCCGAGGTGACGTTTTACGCCTTCATCTACCGGCCATACCTTAGACGGCTTAAACGGAACGCCGTCCATCCGTCACCGTTGTCGCGCGAAGAGCGGAGGGTGTTGTTTGATCGGTGCTTTAGAAACGTGCCGTCTCCAGAGAGTTATTTGACATGGTGGTTTCTGGGCGCTGACCCTGATGATATTCGACGGGACAACATCAGAGAGTTCCTCCTCTGGGCTTTCTTTGAACGAGGCGATGGTTCCGTTGATGAACCAGATGAGGTGGTGGATGAAGAGCTTGAGCAGTATGTGACTCTACTTGAGCAACGACTTGGACGACAATTACCGAGCGGCCGGGGCAATGTCCAAAGCCTTCGTCTTACTCTCGATAAGATCAAGACAACGTATCGCGGCCTCGCCTGGTACGTGATCGTCTTCTTCGTCGACCAACTCACACATCTCGCATTCCTCTGGCACGGCTTCGAGTACTATCGTCGTCCTCGATCATCTGCAATTCGAGTATTCCCTCCGCGTCCGCAAGAGTTGTGGCCAGGCCGGACATCTCCCTCCCCTCAGTTCAGCTACTGGCATCGTCCGCACACAGCCGAGGGCCAGTTACCCGTCGTCTTCTTCCACGGCATCGGAATCGGGCTCTGGACGTATGTGCGTTTCCTGGCTGGTCTCCACAAGGCGGACGATAAGAAGAAGAGCGTCGGAGTCATCGCCATTGAGATTCTACCCATTTCGTTCCGTCTCACGTCTGCCATCCCAGACAAGGCTGAGTTCCTGTCCCAGATGACAGCGATCCTGGACCACCACTGCTGGCAGAACGTTACGCTCGTGTCGCATTCATACGGATCCGTCCTGACAACCCACACGCTGCATTCGCCCAGCCTGCAGCATCGTGTTCGCTCTGTGGTACTCATCGACCCCGTCACAATTATGCTGCACCTCCCCAATGTGGCGTACAACTTTACACGGCGCAGGCCTAAGAGGGCCAACGAGTGGCAGCTCTGGTACTTTGCGAGCACCGATCCAGGCGTTGCGCTCTGCCTGGGACGACATTTCTTCTGGCGGGAGAATATCCTCTGGAAGGAGGAGTTGCTGGCGTCTCCGGGTGACAGCAGCTTCAAGAGAGACGTCGCAGTGACCTTGGCTGGCCGTGATCTCATTGTCGACACGGCTTCGGTTGCAGAATACTTGGAGGATGATGCCGAGACTTGCGTGGAGGGTGAAGGAACTGGTAAAGGTGCAGTACAAGTGGTCGTGTTCCCAAAGCTAGATCATGCGCAAGTGTTTGACGACGCTCCGAGTCGCAAGACTTTGGTCCAAATGGTCCAGTCGAGATGTAAATCGGGAGGGCTGGCACTTCCATAGTTGCAACATTGGTAGAGTACCCAATAGACAAACGCTTGCAAGAATACATACTATATCAAGCCTCAGTTACGCGACTTGACCATGTCGCCACCCCAGTCAGTTAAATCTGCTCGTATAGGAGTTGGCCCGCTTTGAATGACGAGAAAGACAACATCCTCGTCTGTCTCGTTCTTGATCTGATGCTCGGTCCAGGCAGGGACAAAGGCGAAATCACCGGGTGATAGCTCGTGGTTTTTGGGGTCAGAATCCACTGATTCACTGACGGCCAGGACACCATTCCCAGAAACAGCGTAGAAGATGGCGTCTATAGGGTCAGATTGAGGTCCAGAAACAGGAGTGAGGGCATTACCTTGTTCGCTGTTGTGACGGACAGTTGAGTTTTGGTGAGGTCGCGCCGTGAGGACTATGCGCGTCAGAACTAGTACTTGACTATCGTAGGCTGAGATGCGTTCTCAAATACTAACCTGATACACACATCCTGTCGCACTTCCCAACGACGGCTGGTCGCTCAATAACGGGCCCTTCAACAGTCGGGTGAGTCGGCTCAAGCTGTTTGGCACGGGTAATGTTGGCAGAGGCGGGCATTATCATCGGAAGAATCTCCGAGATAAGCGGAAGCAACGCGCTCATCATAGGTGAGTTTGTGTAAGACGGTTTGACCGATGCAACGGGTGATACGAGTAAGACGATCTAACGTGCCGAAGCGTACAGGGCACAAATGTAGGCGTGAGGTTGCGATTTAGATGTGATTATGAGCTCCTTAGTTGTTGCGTATTAAAGAAGTGGCGCAAAGTGAGAAAGGAGGCGAAAGGTGAAGGTATTCCCATGTGGTCATGAAGCTCAGATGACGTCGACAAGTGGCTCACGAGACTGCGATCGACGATACGACGGGCGAAACAACGGTCTTGGGGATGACACTCAAGACGCAATAGACATTATGCTGGACCAAACCAGAGATCAGGGCACGTTGCAAGCGATGGGGGACGGCGGAATGACCTGATGACAAAGGGGGGCAAAATTTGGTGTTTGTTGTTTTTGATGGCGGCGCTTCGAGATGTCAAGGCCAAGCCCAAAGCCGTTTAGTTGGGTACGTACCGAGGGGAAGCAACCGAGGCGTTGAATTTGTACAGCACAGCTGGTTTGCATAGCATAATAGTTGACATAAATAATAGTGAGACCTTTGTGCAATCCCCACATAATATGCGTTCTTATTTTTGGACAGGTTCGTTTCGTCAGCTAGGTGCCGGCGTCGGAGCCCGCAGGTGCCGACCCCCCGCTATGTTGCCCTACGTGTATCTCCCGTGATATCACCACCTCATCTTCACTACACCTAAACCAGAACCCCCTCGCTTCTGCCATCTTGGCATCCGGGAATAAAACTTCCTCTTCTTCTCTAGAAAAGATCGCCGTGGCCCTACTACAGCCGCCATCATCACCTAAAAATGTCTGATCCCAGCGGCCCTGCGTCCGTGCCCTCAGCACCGACTGCTCTACCTCAGTCTGCGACGCCCAGCCTTTGCCCAGACTTGCTCGGGGAAGGATCAAACCCCACAGGTAGGTTTCGATGTGACGCTGCTTCTGCCAGCTTGACTGGGGACTATCTCTTATCACCAGCTAACCCGTTCAGTAAATGACGGCAGTCCATCAGAGTCGCATTCACCAGCGTCCGGGGTCTGCCTCCTCCTGGACCTTCCCCCAGAGCTCATAGCCACCATCCTCTCCCACCTCTCGCCCTTGGAACTCATAGGTGTATCCGAAACATGCCGCGAACTTCGCGAGCATGCGCTGTCCGATGTTCTCTGGCACCCTCTCGTCCAGGAAAACGTGCCTGGGGTGACGCTCACTAGCCCTCACCCATGCAACAGCTATCATGAGCTCTATGTCGCCCACGACCGCCTGTGGTTTCTCCCCCGCCACAAGATCTGGTTCTGCGACCGCGATCTCACTGGGAGGGTCATGCTTGTCCGGTATGACCCTCGTCGTGGATGCATCGAGGGCTACCAACTACTGGCGGCCCGCGGACGGCCTGACTATTTCGAGTGGCCCGGCCATCCCAACGTTGCGATCCACGATTTCAACCCTCAGGTCAAGCTTCATCTCGACAAACCCATTCTGCAATTCCATGCCAACGTGGAGACGGACGTGAGCAGGTTCTTTAGCCGCCCTGACGCAAACCGATATGCGGATGAGATCCCCATGGCGCTGGATGATCGTTTCGACGGCATGTTTAGCAACTTTATGCTCGCGCGTGAGCTGGAAAGGGATCTGGCTGACGAGATGCTTTCTGAGCGCTTCCCCTACAGTCAGGTATGGCCACCCCCTGCGATCCCTTCGGATCACCGTATCCGTGGCCAGGCAAACTTTGTGGTCACCGGCTTGCCCTTCTCTGCCCCGTACGACAGGCCCAAGAGAAGGGACGAGGTATCGGAAAAGGCTTTCCACATTCGTCAGTGGATGGAAATGGCGGGAGGCGTGACTCGCCTTGGTCGGGCTGCAGGGTTGACGGGGATCGTCAATGTCCTTCGGGAGTTGCATCCAGCCGCTGTAGGCGGTTTACCTGGGATGCATGTTGGTGAAGAGCTAATCACGTATTCGACACTCGATCCGAAGCTTTATACGCCGACGCCGTTGAAGCCGTGGAGGGGAATCTGGGTTGGCGACTACAGTACCCACGGATGCGAGTTTTTGCTCGTCCATCAGCCGGATGACGACGACGATGACCTGTTGACAGACGAAGCACTCGGTATTGTCCGCTTTGAGATGGAATCGGACCAGGAATGGGAGAAGAGAAAGGCCGTGGCTCGCACTCACCGAGGACGACTGGAAGCCATCAAACTCACCGGCGACCCCAACGTACCACGCGGTGAACCCTCATTCATCGCTGAGGATCTCGGACCAGGAGGTCTCGTCGGCGAAGCCACTGACCCGCACTTTGGCGGTGCGAGGATCGTCAGCAGCAAGGGGCACATCTCCAACACGGGCTTCACCTCGAGCAGGTATATCGACGGTCAGCTCATCCTCGTCAGCCATGACCGGTTGGCTCAGTATTGGATTGATTTCGGGCATGTGAGCTGCTTTCGGAGGGTGGACATTGATCAGTTTTTGAGCGTGTGAGCGCTCACTCTTGGTGTGGCGGTTACAAAACACGCCCAGTCTCATGTGTACTCGTTGATTGTAAATGGTAGGGGAGGTTATAGGGGCATGCCTCAGGAGAATTCTGGACTAATTCAAAGCTGGATGGAGGGACGATTCAGGTTGTAACAGCCATGTAAATAATCATCCTTGAACAATCGTCTAAAGTATTGTCAATGTGTCTTGTAACATGTCTAGGGTGAAGATGGACTCGTTTCGCTCATCAACTCATGGGCCAACAAACATGTCTGCTGTAAAGTGCTTCATCAAGCCTCATGATGCTCTTCTCCCTTATCCTTCTCTTCCAACATTTAAGCACCCATCATGACCGTCTCTTCGCCTCGGCCCTCTGCTGTCTAATAGTCGTACTACTAATCTTTGCCGCAAAATCCTCCGTCCCGCTGAAATCCCCCTCCCCAACCTCTGTCGCATCCAACACGTCAATCTCAAACACCTCCAGCGGCCTCCACCCCTTCTCCGTCCTGCGATCGTTGATCGCTTTCCCTCCGCTCCGCGTCTCTGCGGACACGACGATGGCGTCGGCGTCTTCCTCGTGGATGGGCGGGCCGAAGGGGTCGCGGAGGATTATGCACCGGACGAGGATTCTTCCGTCGCGGAGGGAAGCTACTAGTTCGCCGGGTTTGGATGTTGTTGGTGGTGGAGGGGCTGTGGTGTCGTACTCTAGCAGTGTGCTTAGGAAGGATAGGACTGTCTGTACGCGGTCATCCCAGGATTGGAGCTCTTCGGCGTATTTCTTCTTTACGAGGAGTTCGTCGCTGGATATGCCAATGATGAGGGTGCACGTCTCGGTCGACTTTTTATCCGGGATTGCCAGGAGGAGGGCGGAAGCGTGGAGGAGGAGCTTGTGGCCTGGGTGAAGGTGGTCAAAAGTCCCGCCTAGACAGACAGTCTTGAAGCCTTTCTGAAGGTCTGATGATAGAGTTCCAGGCTCTGTCGTCAAACTGATGCCGCCTTCGATAGCCACGAGCTGGCTCTGAGTAAACGTCTGTTTTCCCTCTGCGAACTTAAGAAACAGGGATAGCAACTCATAACCCGCCTCGCAGCTCGGATGATACACGGTCTTCCAAGGCTTCATCTTTGTCGCAAAAGCAGCAAGGTCCAGCACAGCAGTGCAGTTGGCCTCATACCCGCCATCAAAGTCCGGCTCGTACCGTCTTCCATGGTCATGATCGACAAGAATAACCCTCACATCCACACTCCCCACCCCAGCGCCAACATCAACGGGAATATCCTCCTTTGCGCAAATGACGGAGATGAGGGTGTACAAGCCCGCGAGGAGGGACTGCGCCGTGGACCAGCGGATGGACTTGACGCGTGGGGCCGGACCCTCGAGGAGCGGGAGGGCGAGGGCGATGACGAGGGTTTGAGGCGTTGGAGATGATTTGAGCTTGAGGAGGATGGAGATTAGGGTGTCGCGGTACGCGGCGGAGAGGATTATGGGGGATGAGGGACGGGGTGGTGATGGGAGGAGGAGGAGGCATGGTGTAGACGACATGATGATTGTGAGAGGTTTAAGAGGAGTTGTGATTATTGAAGGGGAAGTATAGGTGAAGGAATTGCTCGTTCTAGAAAACCGGGGTGCAAGCAACTGATAGAGAAAAAGTGCGCTTGAATGAGAAATTGCACGTATTGTTCAACTCATGACGAGAGGTTTACAAGTTGCTGTTGCGACAAGGTTCAACTGCGAATTCGAAGCCGAGGTTGTACCCCGCTATTATCATTTCGTGTACTTGCATGGCATTCCTTGAGTCCCAGGCTGCAGATATACGACCAGAAGAAATAAATTATTATAGATACACTTTAAACATTGCTTGTTTAGATTCAGGGTTAGAAGTTTATAGATGTGATTGCTAAAAAGCCATTGGTTGACACACAGAGTCGTAGAGTACCTGGCAAAGGGAGACAAGTTTAGAGCCAATTTCTTGGTATATTTTGCAAAAGGGTATCACAGAATGATGCAGAAGATTGCAACCCATCAGACTCTATACCTAGAGCATCTCGTGCTCCGATCCAAGATACATGCATGTCATCAAGATCCTTTTTGACGTCCCGCGTCTGTGCCCTCCTTCAACCTGGACACGACCCCTTCTCTCCTCTCGTGGCGTGATCCGGTCTTGAGCCTGGGGCCAGAGCTATGGGCGCATGGGCTCAGCGTGTTTATGTTTTTTCCTTTTTGCTGTTTTTTGTGTGTGGTGCGTTGCTGGTTTACTTGGACTTGGCCTTTTCAGCTTGAGCTTGCTCGTAGATCCAGTCATTCAGACCAGCACGGTTTCTAAATCATCAAGTCAGAATCTCTCACAGAAACACCAAGGTAGCGGAATCACTCACCGTGCAATCTCAAGAGCATAAAACTGCATCCTCGGCACAAAAATAGCCGTATGCTCCTCATACTCAACCTTGGGACTGTTCCTCACCATGGTTCCAAAGTTGTAGTCGTCGACCGTCTTTTCGTACGCCATCATGAACTTGCGCCAACGCTCCTTTCCGCTTTTGCTCTTCATCTCATCCTCGTTCACGGTGGCGGCGGGGTCGAACTCGGGAAAGGCCTCCTTGAGGTGCTCCATGATCTCGTCGTCGATCTTTGTCAGGCGGAGGGAAGAGCCGCGGACGCGCTCGAGGATGGCCCAGTAGGTTTGCATGTGCTGCACGGCCTTGACGGCGAACTGCTTCTCGATCTACAAAGTGTTAGGTGTGTTTTGTTTGAGGTGGTGCTGGTTGGTGGGTGGCTTACGTCTTCGTTGTTGCCGGCGTTTTCGGCGTCAAAGTTCTTGGGGACGGGCCCGCCGGACATGCTATCGAGGGGATCCATTTTTGGTGTTTCGTCTCTTGTTCGATTACTCGGGATGTTTAAAGTGTGAAGCTGTCGTTCAAGTTGTTGGGCAAAAACCTTGAACGTGGGGCAGACGTTTGATGGAGGGGCAGAGGAGGATGTGGGGGGATGATATCAGCGCATAGTGCATGCGCCTGTTGGCACTGTCTGACTGATACTGTGCGGATGGTGCCTGCGAGAAGCTGGTGGATTGCTTCATGTTTCTGGTAGCAAACTCCAGCATCATCTCGTCTCGCCCTCAGCTGTTGCGTTTCCCTTGAGTTTGTTGTATCTTATACATTGAGTACTATCAGATTTCGCAAGCGGCCTCCTTGTCGCATTTGGTGATGCGACTTTAGCTAGCAACACCAGTTGCCGAGTCAAAGAGTGGCGAACCATCACCAACAAACCTCATCTTTGCGCAGCCTCGGCCGAAAACATCAAGTCATCAAAGGCCCATACCTCATTTATGGTACGGATTGCTATCCAAGGAGTCATTAATTAACCTCGCAGCTGCTTACACATCTTTCCGTGCAATATCCCCATGCGCCATCGAGTGTCATCAACATAGCGTCGCGCATTTCACTCCGTGATCGCTATTCACAGCTGCAAGGGGAGAGTGTGGTCTGCCTGATGGGCATGTTCTTGTGCAGGAGCCAAATGTGACCTATAATGTATTTTACAGAGTGCTGTTGAGGTCAAGTGTGCCTCCAGCGCTCAAGCAAGGGGCTGGATCAACACTGCCAACACCTGCCAAACTAAATAGCCTACTGACATCGGGTCGGATCGACGGGATTTCTCAAGCCCCCGAGCTTTCATTAAACAGGAAACCAAAAGCATCAATATTTCCTAGTTCGGCAGGTCGCCAGCTCGGGGCGTCCATCCTCCCGCTTCCGTGGGTGAACCTGGATATCACAGTTGGCAGCCTGAACAATATTCCAACTCGCTAAGCAAAGAACAATACTAACGCATCCTCTTTATAGTCTGTGCGTAGCCTCAACCTCAGTTTGGAAACATCACCCATGTCATGCTTGATATTGTTCTTTGTTCTCTACTAATTGGGTGACAAATCTTGCCTTTACCATGTCGGCTGCCAACTTATCTTTCATCGCGCTTCAACTTGTGCTCTTCATGATTTTTATCTTTGATCCGGATTGAATCGCTTCAGATGTCGACTGTTGAAACAAGTTCCTATTGAGAAGATGCACGACATCGATATGGACACTCGAGAGCCCGTCAACAACATGGAATCTCCCAACTTCAATCCTCCAGCCCAACAGGCCGCCAAGTCATCATGGAGACAACTCTTCCTCTTCACCAGAAAATCCCACACAGGAGCTCTCATCGCCGCCCTAATAGCAGCCGCCTTCACAGCCGCCTTCAAGACCGTCCTAGCCGTCATCCTGGGCAAGATCTTTGATGTCATTGCAGGTTTCGGAAACGGCTCCCTCAACAAGTCTGAGACCTTGTCCGACATCTCCATGTGGTCTCTTGTTCTTCTCGGCCTCGGAATCGGCAACTGGATCGCTAGTACCGCTTTTCTTGCCCTCTGGGTCATCTTTGGGGAGTTGCAGGCTTGCAGTGTTCGCCGTGACATGTTTGCTGGTTTGTTGGCAAAGGACATGGCTTGGTTTGATTCACAAACGGAGGGTATTTCTAGTCTTCTTGTTCGGATTCAGACGTGAGGAATTCATTCGTCTGGCATTTATCTTGGGCTGACCTCTTTGGTAGACAAACCCGAGAACTTCAGCTTGCAACATCCCAAGTTCTCGGTCTCCTCGTCTGCGACCTCATCACATCCCTAGGCTCCCTCGGAATCGCCCTCTACTACTCGTGGAAACTCACATTGGTCCTCTTGGCCACCCTGCCAATCTCGGCCATCATCCTCTCGCTCGCCACACAAAGACTCGAACCCGCCATTCAAGGTCAAAAACGAGAAATGGCCGCTGCTTCAAAGTTTGCCATCGCTTCCATCACAGCGATCGATCTCGTCAAGGTGTTCAACGGATATGACCAAGAGGTGTGGCAGTACTACCCTGCCATCAAAGCCGCAGCGAAGCACTACCTCGTTCAAGCACAGTGCAACGCGATACAAATGGGCTACGTTGCCTTCTGGGTCGTTACCATGTTTGTTGTCGGATTCTGGTATGGTGTTGTTCTTGTCAATGATGGTCTTCCGCCAGGCCATGTGTTGACGACCTTTTACGCCACTCTCGCATCGTTCCAGGGCATCGAAGCTTTGATGCCACAATGGTTGGTCATTGCAAAGGGAATGTCTGCAGGTGGGTTCCTGTCGAGCATCACGTTAGATTTGAGAGGCGGTCGATCTGTCAAGACCATGACTGGCTCGTTGAAGCCAGAGAGTTGCAGCGGTGATATCGAGCTCAACAATGTGAGTACATTCCGCTTGACAGCTCCAGTCGATGAGTGCTAATTGAGTCTAGGTGAGCTTTGCATACCCTTCAAATCCAGCCCAGAAAGTGCTGAACCAGTCCGACTTTTTCTTCCCCGCCGGGGAATTTACTTATATCGTCGGGAGGAGCGGTTCCGGGAAGAGTACGCTTGGCAGCCTCATAGTCGGCTTCTACGAACCCGCAACTGGCCAAGTTCAAGTAGACAATCACCCTCTGCGAGTTCTCGACCGACAGTGGCTACGAGAAAACATCACCTTGATCCAACAATCCAGCATTCTTTTCAACGAAACATTGTTCAAGAACGTGGCATTCGGTCATCGTAACCCCGATGAAGCAACGCGATCCGAGGTGATTGGTGCCTGTGACGCAGCACTGCTTCAATCCACACTCGCAACACTTCCTGAAGGAGTTGACACAAATGTCGGTGCTGATGGCTATAACTTGAGCGGTGGACAGAAGCAGAGGCTAGCATTGGCCAGAGCCCGACTTCGAGATCCACCTGTGCTCATTCTTGATGAAATCACGAGTGGTTTGGACCAGGTCAGCACAGCTCTCATTATGGACGCCATTCGAGACTGGCGACGCGGAAAGACGACCATCATCATTACACACGATGTGTCTCAGATCGAACCTGATGATTTTGTCTACGTGATGGACAATGCGTCTCTTGTTCAGGAAGGCTTCAGGCGAGATTTGGAACGACAAGTTGACAGCGTCTTTGCCACGCTCGCATCAATCATGCCAGGCGAACCAGATACGCCCATAGAAATCACCATCACATCTCCCGAAACACCCATCTCCCCAGTATTTCCTCTACCGACAAAAGCATCAAGGCTCTCTCAGCTGCTTGTCGGAGAACTAGAGAGACGGTCCCTCAGTCCGGCCCCAACCAGCCTATCACGACCTGTATCGTTGGGAGCGAGTACAGCAGCAGCCTTTCGACTCAAGACAGCTCAGATCTGGGAATCAGAGACTCCCCTGAAACTTGAACGACCAAAGTCGGTAGCCATCAGCTCACCGACGGCGATATCTGAGAAGCACAGCATAGCACTCAGGAGCTGTAGCAGCATGGACGCCATAGACGCTTCGGAAACAGTAGATCCCACAACTGATGGGCCGTCATATGTGTTTGGAGGAGCCGATCGTCGCAAGAATAGATCGAAACTGAGACTGGCCAGGTTCGACGAAAAGACTGCTGCAGAAGGAACTGGCAACGAGGCTAAGGACCTCCCTCCACCAATGTCCCTGGTGGCCATCCTGAAAACAGTTTGGCCTGCGCTCGGGTCTCGACATCGAATCATTCTCATCCTCGGAGTCTTGACGTGCTTTATCGGAGCTGGAGCCATCCCCACGTTCGCGTATTGCTTCGCCCAACTCCTGGGAGTCATGTGGTCGCCAGGAAACAAGTTGGCTGAAGGGCGGAAATGGGCCATCTACCTCATCATCAACGCCATCGCCGATGGATTGTGCACTGGCGGTGGTCGCTATCTCCTCGAGGTTGTCGGCCAAGCCTGGGTCAACACCATCCGCGTCGAGGCGCTCAAAAGAATCCTCCGACAGCCCAGGCCATGGTTCGACAGATCGCGCAACTCTCCCGGCCGCATCAACGAGTGTCTGGATAGGAACGCCGAGGAGATGCGCAACATTGTCGGGCGGTTCGTTCCCATCGTCATCGTCGTGACCGTCATGATCTCGGTGGCCGTCATCTGGGCGATGGTTGTGTCTTGGAGGCTGACTCTCGTCGCACTCGCTCCTTTGCCGGTCGTTATGGGCTCCGTCAAGGGTTATACGATTGTGAGCGGAAAGTGGGAGGCAAACTGTAACAAGGGGGCTGAAGATTCGAGCGCGACGCTGACAGAAATCTTCCTCAACATTCGAGTCGTGAGGGCGCTCACGTTGGAAAAATACATGAACAACAAGTACCTCAAGACAGTTACTCACACTCTTGGCCTCGGAAAGAAGAGGGCGGGATACACGAGTCCCCTGTTTGGACTGTACCAGTCGCTCAACTACCCCCTCACCGCGCTCGTCTTCTACTACGGAACGGTGCTGCTGGCGTCTAAGCAGCAGATCACAGCAACGGCCGTGGTGCAGGTGGTGAACCTCCTCTTATTCAGCATAGGCACGTCGACGAGCATCCTTAGCACGGTCCCGCAGGTGACGATGGCCCAAGCAACGGCAGCTCAGATGTTGGGCTACGCCAACATGCGTGTACCACCGTCGGCACAGACCCGGATGATGCGGAAGCCAAGTACACCACTACCAGTGCAGTTCAACCATCTCGGGTTCTCGTACAAGTCGGGCTCGGAACGACCAGTCTTGAGAGGGTTGTCTTTTGAGGTGAAGGCTGGAGATTGTCTGGCCATCGTGGGTTGTTCTGGCTGTGGCAAGTCGACCATCATTTCGCTCTTGCTGGGCCTCTATGAACCACTGCGGCCTATGGTCTTGAGGGCGGCATCACCGCTAACTTTTGCCGGCATCTCGTATGCTGATGTCGATATCGAGCATCTCCGGTCGATGATGGGATACGTGCCGCAAACACCCTTCCTTTTTCCAGCCACCATCGCCGAGAACATTGCCTATGGTCTTGGTGAGCTCTCCCCATTGCGACGGATCCGCAACCTCGTGTCTGCGGCGCAAGCAGCTGGTCTTCACGAGTTCATCGTGTCTCTGCCGGAAGGATACGACACAAGGGTCGGTGATGGTGGCCAGGCGCTCTCAGGCGGACAAGCCCAACGGTTGAGTATCGCCCGCGCTCTAGCCAGGAAGCCACTCCTCCTTGTCCTGGATGAACCTACCAGCGCGCTCGACGCAGAGAGCTCCGAGATGATTCGACAGACGATGCAGAAACTAGCCGACAAGTCGAGACGGAATCGTGGTGGAATGGCAATCGTGGTGGTGACACATAGCAAGGAGATGATGGCGATTGCAGACCGGATCGTGGTGCTTGAAGACGGGGTCAAGGTTGAGGAAGGGACATATCATGGATTGATGCATGCAAGAGGGCCTTTTGCGCATTTGATAGGCAGCGGAGGTTGGACGGGAGATGAGTCGTCGAGGGCCAGCGGTAGTGGCGGAGGATTTCCAGATGTAAGCGGTGACGACTAGTCGCAGTTCTGAGGGTCATGATAGCAGATGTCGCCGATATTGGTGTTGAAGAGTTTCCTTGGATATCATCAAATCATTGTCTCGAGTCGTTCGTTCTCTTCCATTATGAAGCAATATCCATCGGCACATTAATCCGACCGTAAATCGCCACTGTGTGCAAACACGGTCTAGAAGTTTGTTGGTCCTCGCGGACTCGCGGGCAAAGGGAGAGGACCGAAGAGGCCCATTCCTAATGTATTCCCTGGTCACGGGATTCGGGGTCGGGATGCTGATGTAAGTCCTCCGAAACCACTTAAGAGGGAAGCCCCGATAACCGCGGGGGGGAGCCACTTCCCGGATTAGTGATCTCCATCTCCAACCTTGCACTTACACAACAAGGCCAGAAATACCAAACATTGACAAGCTGCCTTGCTCAACAATACGACACGGTTTCAATCTGGCGCGCACGTGCATTTTATACTTCGGTGCTGAGTAATTGATTGTCTCCCCGGGGAAAGAGCGATTGGTTGGGTGTCTCGAGTCATCGGCGCGCGCCCTTTGATATCGGATGTTCAAGTCCGGGGACATCTCTCACCTTCAAAACACCAGACACATACACTCTCTCACATATCGACGACAAGTACGCCCAATCGCCTAGATGCCAGACAAGTCACTTCCCGCCAAGCGGCGGGGCCGTCCTTCTTCCAACACCCAAGAAGTAGACGAAGCAACCCTCAAGGTAAAATCCTCCGTCAAAAAAATACTCCGTTCCTTCAGTGGATATCCAGGCTTACTTACACGTACAGGCCCGTCGCGAGCGCAATCGTGAAGCTCAAAACATCTTTCGCAGGCGCAGACAGGCCGCCGAAGCTGCACAGGCCAAGCGCGTGCGCCGCCTAGAGGAGGTGGTCGAAGAGATGAGCTCCATATTCATGGCCTTTGTCGACGAGGTGCTCGAGACCGAGGCCGTGTTGAAGAGTCAGCCCGTGCTCGTGGGGAGTCTGAGGAGGTCCATGGCTAGGATCTTGAAGCTGGCGCACGAGGTCGTTGGGCCGGATGAAGGGTGTGAGGGCGTCATGATGAGTGCGCTGCCGACGAGGGAGAAGGATGACGATGAAGAGGACGAGGCGATGGAGGAGGAACCGGCGAGGTCGACTTCGGAACCTTTGAGCACGTCTCCTGATTCCAACGACGACACCACGACGACTTCGGATTCATCGCAATCTTCAGCTCTAACCGTTCCCCCCAAAACACCACAACCAAGCTTCATCCTCCAAGACCATCCCTTCCTCAGACCCTCTCCTCCTCCACAGCCCTTTGCCTTCACACCATCCATGCCCATACCCATACCCACTCAAGTCTTTGCCAACGGCTGGCTAGGGACAACGCCCGCATCACCAATGCGCACCATCGACTTTGTCCCCTCACCGTCTTCCCCTCTATCTCAAGACTCTTTTACGTACCGCCTCGCGAGGGCGTCACTCACAGTCGCATACCTCTTCCTCAGCAACGACCCGCACATCCGCTCCGTCACAGCCCCCGAGGCCCGCCTCTTCAGCAACCCCCTCCGCGGCAAGGCAAGAGACGAGATGCTGACCCGCCTCCGCTGGCTCCTCGGCCCCGGTCGCCCCGAGATGTACCGAGTCGTCGACCTCCCCTACGGCCGCTACGGTCCCCACGTCTACTCACGGGCAGAGCTCAACCCCCAGACTGTAGAGGACGTCGGCTGGCCCTGGCCCTCGCAGCCCGCGGGTTCGCAACTCTCCGGCCTAAGCAGGTTCTTCAGCATCATCGGCGTCGAGAAGCAGCTCCTCGCCCTCGGCGCAAGGGTAATCGACCACGAGACCTTGGAACTCAACCTAACCAGTCCGCCATTTGCCCACTGCCTCACGGATCCCGGTGAGGAGCAGCCCGCGAGCTGGAGCTTCGTCAACTGCTTCTCCTTCCCCGCGCAGCAGCAGTCCAAGCCCAAACCAAAGTCTGATGTGGCCATGGTGAGGCTTAGCGCCGGAAAGCTCGTGTCAAGTCTGGCGCTAAGGGCCGTGTGCCTCATGCGGGGGCCGGGGTTTCCGAGGGACGAGATTGGGAGTGCTATCGAGGAGGCCATCATCACGACATGACAAGAGATGGCATTAAATATGGATTATCAAGAGCGAGGGATTAGGCGTTGGAGGATCAAGACAAACGACACTTGGATGGATTGGAATGACTAGGCTCAACTCAACTAAACGGGCTTCATGAAAGACAACATGTTCAACACGGCATTTATTTATTAGGTGGCAACGGGATCATTGATTGATTTCCCGGCTCTTAAACAATCGCAACCTGTATATTGGTATCTTGGTTCCCTCTGTTTTGTCCGTCATAACGTCGTAACCCGTCATATCAGTACAATTATATGCACATGTCCAGTATGTATCCTCCTCTTTCGGCCCTGTCAGACCAAGAGATATCAAGTCGACACAAGTGAAGCCTGACTTACTCATCTTCTCTTGGATCTCAACAGCGCCTCCCATGTAAAGTGCCTCCTCCACGACTCCTGTTGCTGCTGCTGCTGTTGACGAGGTTGCTGCTGCGCTTGTCGTCGTGGTCCCCGAAGCGATTGTCTTCTCGAAGGTTGGGGTCGTCGTGCCTTGTTTAATGCCACAAATCTCATAAACCGGGCATCTTGGCTTGGTGGTATCGTCGTATCATCGCTCATCCTCAGAATGGGGTCGTCCTTGAGTGTCTTTGGGTGAAGCTCCAGAGTGGCACCGTCATATTCTCGTCCCAGCTTGGCTGCCTCCACAAGACCAAGTAAGTTTATCTCTCTGGGCTTCTTTTCCGTCTCTTGGGCCTTTCTCTGCCTGTCTGAGCTCTCTAGTGCCTCCTTCTGTTCAGCCGTCATAGGGGTCTCATCCTCTTCGGGTCCAGGCGTCAAGTGCATCCTATGGAGAATGTTTTCCACGTGTCCCATCTCTTCAGGTCCCTGCTGCTGCTGCTGTTGCTCTTCATCTGTCTTCTTGCGCCTGCCGCAGCAGAACATCTTCGAGAGGAACGCACGGAGTGGCCTCCAGATAGCGTACCACGCGTGCGCGGTCATCGTAAACACATCTTGAACGATGCTATCTGGGATTTGGCGAATCAACGCACCCAATGGAATCGACATGATACCAAACAGCAAGCTCCATCCCCATTGCGCACCTGTAAGCGGGCTGGTGTCGAATGCTTCGCCACCTTTGAAAATGATGACGAACTGACCCGCCACCGTGATGAGTTGCACTCCAATGAACCATGGGTTGCGTAGGATGCCCTGGTAATAGATGTCGAGTTTGTTGTCCACACGACGGCAGTTGTGTTGGTTAAAGAACTGCATCCACACGTAGATGTTGAGAACTAGAGTCTGAAGCTTCTCGATCTCAAACTCAGTATCGGGGTTGAACAAGTCCCACCCCGCGTAATGCACAGTGAAGACGACTGCCAGCTGGTACATGGCCTGGCCAAGGATCATCTTCCACATGGTGATGCTGACAATAGGGGCGTTGCGAGGCTCGGGCTTCCGCTTCAAGAAATCCGGTGACGGATGGTCGGTGGCATAACCAAGCGAGGCGAAGATATCCATGATCAGGTTGATCCAGAGCAGCTGGACCACAGTAAAGATGGCATCGCCAACAAGCTCAGAAACAACCGTGATGATGCCTGCAGTAATGTTGATAGTGAATTGGAACTGATCATCGTTAGCCTGGCACTCATATAGCCAACAAGGAATCTTACCTGGCAGAACTTCTTGACCGCATCGTTGACTGTTCTTCCCCAGCCCAGAGCCTTGACAATTGAAGCAAAGTTGTCATCGAGCAGGATAATTGAGGCCGCTTCCTTGGCCACCTCTGTGCCTTGGATACCCATTGCAAATCCAACATCCGCAGCTTTGAGAGCCAGAGCATCGTTAGTACCGTCACCTGTCACCGCGACCGTCTCGTTCATGCGCTTCAGATGAGACACGAGAAGCAACTTATCCTCAGGGCTCGATCGAGCAAGAACTTGTAGTCGTGGGATGACGGCGTCTAGCTGCTCTGGAGATAGATCTCGGAACGTAGGTCCATCCATAGCAATACCACCGGCCGTGTAGATGCCGCACTCTGTTGCAATCGCCTTGGCCGTCAAGAAGTTATCTCCCGTGACCATGCGAACAAAGACGCCAGCAGCTTGACACTGTCGAACAGATTCAACCACTTCCGGGCGTAGAGGATCGCGAATACCAAACACGCCAATGCAAATCAGCCCAGAGGCCAACCATTCGAGATTGATAGCATCCGGATCGTCCTCGGGGCCCTCAAAAATGTCCTCCTCGCTGAAATCCCGATAGGCCAAAGCCACGGGTCGCAGCATCCTGCAGGCGTAATCTTGTATAGTGTTGCGAAAGCTTTCACGATCTGTCTCTGACAAGCGGGCAATGGGTGTTCTGAAGGTGGGATCCGACACAATGAAGGCACAATACTCCAAGACAACCTCTGCAGCGCCCTTGACCAATAGTCGATATCGACCATTGGGGAGCTTGATGAGAACTGCCATCCATTTCCGGGACGAGTCAAAGGGAAGAATGGCGATGATTGGGTTGTTGGCTCTCTCCTCAGCCAAGCAAGCCATACCCAAGTGCTCACGGCTAAATTGCAGTAGAGCTGTCTCGGTGCTTGAACCCACAAAGGCCATGGAACCAGAGTCGTCGTTCTCAAATGCGGTCGAGTTCAGCGCGATACTGTCCTTGATCAACCTCTTCGATTCTGGTGATAACGACTTTGCGAGATCCACCGAGCTGTCACACTTAATGGTAGAGGCGCGGGACATGGACGTATCGGGGTCAGGGGCGCCAAGGTCGGTATCGTCAAAGTAGGACTCGAGGCCGATGCGTCCAACAACGACAGTCATCTTGTTCTGGGTGAGAGTGCCTGTCTTGTCGGAGCAAACACAGGTTGCATTGCCCATAATCTCGCACGATCGGATCAGCCGCACCAGGTTGTTGTCTCTTAGCATACGCTTTGCTGCAAAGGCTAGCGCGACCGTGACATTCAGAGCCAGACCCTCAGGAACCGTAATGACAACGACCGTGACAGATAGAATTAGCACATGCAAGAAATCCTCGGCCTTATCAGACGGGCCCCCTGTCAAGTCCTTCAGCCTGACCAAGAAGCGGATGAACAAGATCAGGAAGAAGATGGATCCAGCGATAGCACCGATGACAATGAGCTGTTTACCAAGGCGTCCCAGCTTTGCCTGCAATGGCGTCTCCTGGACATCGTCTCTCAGGGACATGAGAACGCGGCCGTAGGTAGAGTTGACACCGACGGCTGTGACCAGATAATGGCCCACTCCACGGGCAACAGTAGTTCCACTCAGGATGAATGGGTCGGCCCGGACTGTGTGGAACGGATCGTAGCGGTTCGGGACAGACTTGTGAACAAGGTCTGACTCTCCAGATACGGCGGATTCGTTCATCCGGAGGCTCGAGGCTTGGACAAGAACACCATCCACAGCCACCACATCACCAGCCTCAAGATGCATGATATCACCAACGACGACATCATGCACAGAGATGCGCTTCAGCCTGCCCGAACGCATAACCGTCACATCTCTTTGTTGCTTGCGCTCATTGACCTTTTTGAACTTGTGGTTTTTTTGCCAGTCGGTGGCAGCGCTAGCGATTATGATGACTAGGATAGCAACAACGATGGTAACACCATCCACCCATTCAACGCGCGAAGAATCGATGGACTCGTCGACCGACTGGTAGATGCCGATAGCTAGTGATATGGAAGCCGAGATGGTAAGCAAGATGATGAGTTTGTCGTTGAACGCTATCCAAAGTAGCCTCAAGAAAGATTTCTGAGCTATTTGGGGAAGGCGATTAACGCCAAACACTCGTTTTCGGTCGGCATAGTGGTTATCGCGATGCTCGAAAAGGCCATTGGGGAGTAGCGGCGACGGCGGAGGAGGTGATGCTGCCGAGAGGACGGGAGGTCGTTCAAGGCGGCCAGAGGCCACAGCCTCGTCGAAGGTGACAGTGCCATCGAGGGTCGTCTCATCGGCACTGAGACCGGATGATATGTCGGTGCGCAGACCTGCAGTCAAGCCCAGCAATCCGCCAAAGGCGCGAAGCGCGGGAAGACTCCTTGCGGTCACGAGCTTGTGAAGCTGCGTAGGGGTAAATGCAAAATTGTTCCCCTGGATAGGTTCATCGTCGCCGAAGTCGAGGGAGGAGTTGTCGTCGTTGGTGAGCTGAGATGTTATCTGGTCGTCGGTCTCGGGTTGGAGTTGGAGATGGTGTCGACCACCCTCAATTGATGATTCGCCGGAGCCGCCATGGCGTTGATCAGGAGCTGGTGTGATTTCGTCCATAGAGGAAGAACACAGAACGAAGTCAGAAAAGGAAGCACCAGAAGCCGGGTTGGGCGCTGTGCCACGGGGAAAAGAGAGGGAGAGAGGCCAAAAAAAAGAGAGGAGAACCGAGTCGGATCGCGACCGTTGACTGTGGAGGAAGCGCTGGAACCAGCAACGTGGGGGGGTTGGTGTCGGACCGGAAGGGAGCAGCGACCTCTGTCTACCCCAAATCAGTTAAAGCGTCAATAAAGAGCAGCAGGAGAATAAAGAACCTTAAGAGAACTTCGTCATTAGTAGGCCGGCCCCACTGCGGAATGACCTGGAGAACGTCTCTGACTGGCTGCTGATGGTGATGCCCTTGTTGACAGACAATGAGGATGACCCAGCTAATGCCAGGTTATCCGCTATGTACGGTTCCCCCAGTAAGAAAAGCCGGAGAAACCTCGCACGTCGACGCTATTCGTCTGCCCTGCAACACACAGGACGTCTGTCTGTGGATCAGTGCTGCTTGTTGGGTTGGGAGTTGATCAGTGCACCATTTCCATGGGTCGCTGTCCGTCATCTCGGGGACGCCGAAGCAGAAGCCGCGCAGGCCCTGAATTCAGGTCTTTTTGATACTCTTGGCCTGCTTGTCGTGATGTCTGGTTTTCTTGGCTGCTGCATATTGTGCCGATCAAGAGAAAGAGGCCGACCTAGCGCATGCGGCATGTCAGCGTCGTCGTCATCAGGCTTGGCGGCGGAGAGTCGGTCGTGTATCTGGATATCATCTCAACTGAAAGATGATGTGAGGAGACGGCCGAAGCTGCCGAGAAGCCTTGATGTCTGGTGATTTGAGATGTGTCTTGCGCAGTGAGAGTGCGACCTCCTTCCTCACGGCAAGATTTGGGAAGCTGGACAAAGTCTTGGCATTGAGGGATGCCAAGAGTCCAGTCTGGTGGGAACGGTCGTGCCTTCCTCAGAGAGTTCAACTGCCGATTCTTGATTCTTTGCTCCAGTCTTGCCGCACTGGCCATATTGTAAATATCCAAGATGGGCAATAGGACAAGTCGATGGGTCCTCGTCTATTTTCAATAGGTATGTCTATCAAGGGCAGTAGTTAAATGAAATCGACATTAACATCCATGACCTCAGGATCCAGGTAGATACAAGGGAGAGGTATCCATGTGCAAGCCCGCCGTTGGCCGTTGGAGGCAGGGACAAACTTACAGGGCGCCTGCCGGCACTCAAATCCAACAGCAAGGAAAGTGCATCCCACAGCATAAAACCTCGTCAAAAAGAGCAAGAAACACAGACACAAACCACGTGCCCCCAGCACAAAAAGTTCACTCCGCTCCATCCCGAAACAACCTCATGATTCTCGTGGGGAGGCCTCACACTCACACATGGACACATCCGCCCGCGTCCACCCACAAACCACCAAATGCAGAGCGCACACGGGCACAGCAACGTACAACAAATGTCATGATTGCTACCTTGTTCTCTTCTTCCTCACTTTGCACCACCTTCGTATTCGGCACACAGAACACATCACATGACACCGCTCAAGACATGGCATTGTTCTTTATGTCTTCTCCTGCGTTATGAATTGTTCATTGACCAGGGTCCTTCAAGACTCGTCTCGTCTGCAGCAGCCAATTGACTGCCCCCCCTCCTCATTCGATCGCTTCGGCACCCTGCCGGCCGAGACATGCTACCCCCAGATCGGTTTGTCGATTCGGCGAGTGCCATTTCCAGGGGGTTCGAGTTACACGGGAGACGATCGGAAGCCAATTCTTGACGTATTTCCTTGCAGAGGTCTTGACGGGAAGCATGTTCGGCTTTAGGGGCTGCGAGGTTCACAAGCAAGTGTTTGTCTCCGGCTGTACGAGGAACTTGAAGCTGCCAGGGCTCAACAAGACATCCAAGACAAGTTCAACTCATATCCAAGTCCAGTCCCTCATTCGCGAAACCCAGGGTCCTCAGCGGTCACATTCCCCAGCTAGTTCCCGAATATCGATCACAGATCAAGACATCGTAATGTCTTTCGCTTCCGCCTGGATGCCAGTGCATGCATGATGTCTTGTATCAGCTTGTTTGTATACGAGATCTTTGGTGAGGAGATTGACAGAGCTCCTACCCTCACGAGGCCGTGGTGTTACTTCTGGTTTGACCTCAACGCCCAAACCATTCGGATATTGACAATCTAGGCAATAGCTTTCCGTCAAGTCCCATCGTTGTCCTTCGTTCACTCCACTTCATCCCGATCCCTATCCACAGTCTCGGTAATGGTTCGTTGACGCTCTTAAGGCTAACTTCCAGTATCACTTGTCTCATTTTACTTACATTCCCGGAGTCCTATCCGCTGGGTCTTCCCCCATAGTCTAGTCTGACAAGACATTGTTTCCCACATGGCGCTCCCTAGGCAGGAGGTCTCATGTATGACCCGTCTACGCCAAGAGTCTCAGAGTCTTGGTGTTTAGCCATGAACGTTCCTCTTCAATCCGCCCATCGACAAAGATTAAAGATTGCACCAGTCGCCCTCGAGGGCGGAAGGATCCTCCCAGGGCCTGCAAGAAACTAGCATGTCGACAACATGCAGCTCTTGGGATTCCTCCTAGCGATAGCCTGCCCAATGCTCCTCGTTCCTGGGACACATGCCCGTCCACATTCCTTTACAGCCAGGTCAGAGGAACTGATTGCCCCCAAAGTGATGATCATATCAATGGTTCGTCGTTCCTACCTCGGCGCTACGGCGCTTCGTTTGCTTATCCGTCTTGACAGTGGTCGCCAGAGGCTGGTATTTGGTACGACCGTCTACCAGATTCAGGACTTGGTAACTTGACTTCTTCATGTTATCACTCCCCTGGGCTGTCTATGCTCTTCCCATCAACTTGCTGTATTAGAGGTGGTGCCATCTGCCTGCAGACCGTCGGCGAGGGGGAGATCAACTCTGCGGCATCGCTCATGGCCCTTGTTCTGTCGCCCAGATTCGACCTCAGCAAGACCTACTTTCTCCTCGCTGGGATAGCTGGTATCAATCCCAAATACGGCACTCTGGGCACCGTGGCCTTGGCTCATTACTCTGTCCAGGTCGCTCTCCAGTACGAGATTGATCCTAGGTCCCTCCCCTCCAGTTTTCCCACGGGCTACATCTCGTATGGCCGCAATCGGCCTCACGAGTACCCTTTTATCACATATGGAACTGAAGTATTTGAGCTCAACGCCCGACTTCAAGACGAGGCCTATGATCTTGCTTCCAAAGCAGAGCTATCAGACGCCGATGGGCCGCGACAATACCGCTCCTTATACGTCCGCATGGGCGAGTCATATATGGCTGCTTCTCAGCCACCAAGTGTCGTGAAGTGTGACACAGCTACCAGCGATGTGTACTACTCTGGAAGCAGACTCTCAGAGGCATTTGAGAATACGACATCGGTTTGGACCAATGGGACTGGGGTCTATTGCATGAGTGCACAGGAAGACAACGCATTGCTCGAGGTCTTGGTCAGAGCTGCAATTGAGAAGCTTGTTGACTTTGAGAGGGTCATTGTCCTCCGAAGCGGTATGACTCCGGATCTTGTTCGACACGAGAATGCCTTGCTGACAACACCAGGCTCCAACTTTGACCGAGCCCCTCTTAACCGGTCCGACCTCGAGCACCTCACGGATTCCCAGCAGAACGGCTTCTCCATCGCCATTGACAACATATTCAATGCTGGCGTCAAGATAGTCGAGGGTATCATCGAGGGCTGGGACTGCAAGTTCAAAGATGGCGTCAAGGCGGATAATTACGTCGGAGACATCTTTGGCAGTCTAGGCGGAGAGCCGGACTTTGGGTTTGGAAGCCTCACCCGGGGAGAGCGTGTGGCTCCTGATGGCAAGGATACTACCTTGGCCATGAAGGAGATGGATAGACGGAAGATTTTGACTCAAAAATCGCTGAGGAAGGTATAATTCGGGTGATGTGATGTTGGCTGTGAAGTTAGTATGCGTTTGAAGCGTTGTGATTGGGGTGGTTCGCTTTCATTTACAGTATAATGTGTCTACCAGTTAAGTTCGGATTCTGTAGTAATAGTCCGAGACGTTATCATTTCTTTCAAGCTATGGTGCCAACCAAAATGTGCAGAGCGATGCCATTGTGAGATCGTAGTAGTACTACCACTCTCGGGAGATAGCGATCCCTGAAGAGCAAAGATTGAAAGGGGTCAGGGTTAGTACACGAGAATGTGCTTGGTGACATATAATTCTCAGCCAGGTTATACTTGCATCGTTGTGCTTGATCTTCATCAGTGAAAGTGATGACACCCTCAGTTGAGATGGGGATGACTTCAAGACAACATCGACCATAACCTGACAAAGATATGAACAAAGAATCACTCATGGCAGCAACACGATCATGGAAATGAAGTCATTGGAGATGTCTTTTATTCACCATGGCAGACGTTATGATAGTAGCTATTTTAATCCCAACCTATGCACCCCCAATATTGATCTCCCTTTCCATCGCCATGTACAACCTTGTAAATCTAGCCCAGTTAAACCACCCCGCGCCAACTCTCTCGTGTACCTAGTTGTAGCATCCAAAGAAACCAATCGCTTAAAGTAATCCATCATAATACACTAATTTTTTGTAATAGTCATTCCTCATGAAGCGCCGTCACCACTCTGGCTGTGTCCATTCCTCCTGCTGAGGGGCCGCACAGAAATCGTCCCATCCAGACGCAATCCAGAGCAGAGTAAAGTGAAGGCCCAGCAGGATCAGGCTCGTTCCTATGCCCCAGGCGCGCGGTCCGCTCGTGAAATAATCTCCGTAGCCCGGTCTTGATGCTGGTGGGTAGCTCGTTAGTCGAGGTAGACCGAGGTCCAGGGCCGCGACGGCCACCAGGGGAATAGCAATGTTGAGCTGCACCATAAAGGGCCAGCAGGGGCGAGTCAAGGAAGTGATCTTGACAGCAAATAGACCCAGACGGATGATGTAGCTCAGAAGAGGCAAGCTCGGTCCTGACATAGCAACAATGTGGAGAAACATGCGCAGCCTGTCTCTCAAGGCGTTGGAGGTAGTAGTTGGAGGCGCCAATAGCAGTGGGGGGCTCTGAGAGTCCCTCCTCTCGTTCAGTTCTGGCACTTCAGAGGCGTCTCTCACAGTGGCCACGATAGAACTACGACGACGGCCCTCTTCGCTGCGAGAAAGAACCATAGAGTGTGCGGTACGGTGACGAGAGACAGATTGATGGTTTGGATCCAGACGAGAGGTCTGTGTACTCTTGGACGGCGACAAGTCTCGCGAGGTGGGTCGAGCCAGAGCTCCAAGCTCCTCAAACTTATCCGATGTGCTCGAGTGGTGACGGTGCCGGGAACCTATATGACAGTAAGGGCAAAGCTTGTTAGGAAGTAAGACTACGGAGCTTACCGGTGAGTGGGGTACCCGGGGGAGCGGGCGAGTCAAGATTTTGGACTCGGCTTCCATTCAAGCCAAGTCCAGGGGCGGCTTCTTCCCTTACTCCATTGTCAAAACTCATTGACTCTCTCATGCTCATGGCCTTGAGCACCTCGTTGGCGCTAGGCCTTTCGGCGGGGTTCAACGACAAGAGCCTCTTGAGGAGCTGGTAGAGCTTGGATGGAAGGTCTGGGCGTTCACGTCGCTCATCCTGGAAGCCCTTCCATTGAGTGATCTCTGCTCTGAGCTCATCAACGTCCTCAAGCTCTTCCTGGATAGCATTCGCGCTCTTATAGGGAAGTCTTCCGAAACACATGAAATACAAAATCATGCCGAGAGAGAAGATGTCAGACTTTGTGGTGAAGTTTGCGTAGCGTCCTGAGACCGGATTCAGTTTGAGGACTTCCGGGGCGCAGTAGGATATTGTTCCAGTGGTCCCCGAGGAGTTGCGGACAACGTTCTCAGGCTGGACTTCACCAAAGTCACTGATCAGACAGGTGAGCCTACTGCCCTCATGATGCAAAAGACAATTGCTCGGTTTGAGATCGCGGTGGATGTAGTTGGCAGCGTGGAGATATGCCACGCCAGAGGTGATATCTCTGAAGAGTGAGTAGATCTCATCAAAGGATAGCTGGCGATTGCCATGGAAGAGATCCACAGGGGGTTCGAGTTGGCCCTTGGATCTTCGGCGCATCTGTGCCTTGAGCTCTTCCTTGGTGGCCTCGCGAGGCGCGCCACCAACAATATACTGCTGAAGATCCCCACCATTGCAGTACTGCTGAAGAATAAAGGCACAGGCTACACTGGGCCCGAAGCGGGTGAGCTGGAAGTCCTCCAACCAGACATGTCGGTACGACACAAGATTTGGGTGGGAGAGCTTGGCAAGCAACTCGACTTCGATGAGAACCTTTTCAAGCCAGGCGTGGTCGTCTCCGACAGGGACTCGTTTGCAGGCAAACTGACCCAGCGGGCAGCCGTCAATCTGGTGGCGCACAAGTAGGACGACTCCCTTGCCTCCTCGGCCCAGCTCGCGTTCCTCGACAAAGAAGGAATTAAAGTAATTGGGACTGAATGCGTTTCTTCGAATTCTACTGCCCTCGGTATGTGCAACACCAGGTGTACTCGAAAGGAACTCGGCGTTGCCGTCGTGGATGTCTGGAGACGGCGAAGCTTGACTTGGAGAGCTGCCAGCGGCGCCAAGGGCAGGTCCAAATAGTCTCCTCACAGGGCTCGGAGGTGCATGTTCTGGAGTCGTATCGGGGTTCGCGTTGACAGCGCGGAGCATGCGAAAGTAGTCGGGGTCGACGTAGCTCTCTCGACGAGGACCAAAGGAACGATCAAAGGTGCGATCATCGGATGAGTCAGGACGGGTAAGTGGCTGGTGGCATGTCGGGCACTCTGTAACGGCGCGGATTTCGAGACGATGAGACTGGGAGTCGCGGACGACAATGGCGTTGTGGTGGCGGCTGCAGAGGTCAGCAGGCGTTGGAGTCAAAGAGCAATGCGAGGTAAGGTTACTATGACGTACAGAACGATCTCTCGGCCCTCGTGGGGCTGGTAGGGAATCAGCGACATGTTCTGGAGGCAGAAGCATCAAATTGAGAAGCAGGCATCGCAGTCATGATGCGCCGAGGGCAAGATGATGGGCGATGATGGAGGCGGGGGGTTTTATGGTGGGAGAGCTTTGAAAGAGGTGCAAGAGGAGGGTTTCTCAGGTGTGAAGCTCGGAAGAGGTGGTGGTGTTTAGTGGCTGCTGACTAGGCACCTGGGGAGCACAAGGTCTAGGTAACATGCGCTGGGGATACACCACCACGTAGCAATGTCCGACAGGTCGGGTTAGAGATGAGTCATATGAATTGTGAATGCGTGTTTCCTTGAGGAGTTTTCTTCTTGATTTCTACTTTAAAAGTCGAATATTTGAGTGCCCGTGCAAGTTGTGCGTTGTCCAGGCCAGGATGACCAGTCAAGTCAGCAGAAGCTCATTCGATTGACCAATGCAGGTCGAGATAAAATAGATACATATAAATAGATACATGTGTATAAAGATGATTAACAAAAAGGAGAAGAATAAGAAGAGATAACCTCCAGCCCATGGTCTAGGGTAACTCCCCTTTCAACTACGCCTCTTTCCCCACCATGGATCCCAGGCACCTACTATCAAAAGTTATGGGTGTGCAGCATTGGGTGTGGGCAGAAGAGATTGAATTGAAGCTTACTGAACTAATCCTGTAACGGGGGACAGGCCGGGGCTTATGTACTGCTACTCTCCCTTAGATGCATAGGAATGTTGGTGTAATGAGCAGGGAGCCCGGGAATGCGTTGAGCCCCCTAGTCTCACCCTGTGGAATGCTCCCTGCACCCCTCATTCCTGCCCCAATTCCAACAGCCTTTTCCTACGACATAGCAGTTAGCCTTGCGACACGAATACCTGTATTCGCCATACAAACCTGTCCAGACCCGACCAACCTGCATCACGCCTTCG
>SSHR01000682.1:0-42821 GCA_006518225.1 Fusarium neocosmosporiellum | reverse complement strand
GCCTCGATCTTATCCCTTAGGTCTGCAGCATCATCGCCATCCAAGAAGGAAAGGACCAAGCCTGCCAATCTGGATCTGAATGCCTCTCGCGAGGAGAAGAGCCGGTCAAGGACTTCCTCACTCCTCTCGGCCCTCCGATCACCAAAGAAGAAGTCTATGAAGGGCATGAACATCTCATCGCCCATCATGACACCCCAGTCTACTGAGTTCCCCCGCCACGAGTCGCAAGAGATGAGCACGATCCCACCCCGACACTACGCCCCGGCCGCGCCACCTCCGGTCCCCACCGATCAGGCTCCGTATCCGGCCCCGGCCTCGACTCACATGTCTCCTCCGACCCCCGACATCTCACCTGAGAGCGTCCAAACCATCGACGAGCGTATCGGATCACAGCTGCCTCTTGTTGGCCACGGTCGGAATGAGTCGCTAGCACCTACCGAGCACGAACGCGAACCCGAGTCCGCCACTTCGGAGCACTCTCAGGCGCCGCTGGTCGGCCTCCCTTCGTCTCCTAAGCCCGGCTCCCGGTTCTCGTCTAACGTCTCTCTTCCGTCCTTGCCTTCATCGCCTAAGCCTGGATCGACATTCAACCGCTCCAACACACCCGCTTCAGCCGTCCGCACCGGTGGTGCCCTACCCCTGCGTGCCTATGAGCCTTCCATGGCCTCACCCAACAGCATTACTCAGACCACCAAGCAGACAGTGTTCGAGAGAAAGGGACCTCTGTCGCCCGGTGGAGGCATTACCCCTCGCACCGCTGGTGCAGTACCGTATTCTCCTTATCAGCCCTTCACGCCCTGCATGCCGATGACCCCATCGCTCGTTACCAAGGAAGACCGGAAGAGGATGAAGCGTATGGTTCCCAAGACTCCTACTTTGGAGATGGTGAAGAGCGCAGATGATGTTTGGTAAACGAAGCATGCGGGAGTTGGTAGGACTATTTTTTTTCTTGGTTTCTTGCGTTATATATTTTTTCCTAGATGTCAAAACGGTACCTCCACTTGGATGGTTACCATCATGTCGCCATGACTTTGGATCTCCTTGGCTGGAAGCCCTGGGTATTGATCGAGTAGGCAAGATAGCCTGCTGGGAGGGAGATAGTATGATACCAGGAGAGGGACAGGGCATTATTTGCATAAAATCTTGTGTACACGTTACCCCAAGCTGACCTGGCTGGACCTTGAAGTTGTCCCGACCAGAGCACGCACCGCATATGCGGTACTTTCTCGAAATACGATTTGTTAATTCTCTCATAATCCGGGGTGCATCAACAAGTGATGTGGTTTCTGGGATCGGGCCGCTAATCGAAGAAGAATAACGACAGATGCAGCAAGATTCGATCAAGAGCGAGGAAGCGTCGGGACTGAGGGTGACGCAACTTAATCATCGGAGATGGGACCCCCTGATATTGCATCACGGCCCATCTGGCATCATTTGTCGCTGGCTGGCCTTGCCTTGGGCAGGGCAACTCAAGGCAGGCCGGCAGGTCCAAGAAGAGCAACCCCAATCAACCAGGAGAGGTTGCATCGCCAAACTTAATTGTATTCCGGCCTTGTTGGGATTGGTAGGAGATCGATTGATCGCTTGCTGGTGATCCATACAGTGAGGTTGCAACCGTTACAAGGGGGACGATCAGGAAGAGGGCAGCATCCGACGGCTCCGCTGTGCCGTTACCAAACAGGTCAAGTCCCGGCAACCATCAGCACTGACGAGATGCACCCGGATTCCGGTACGAAAAGAAAAGAAGGCAGTCTCTGGAACGTGTGCTCTATCGTGTGAACCACGCGCGGGGCGGCCCAGAATTGTATGACCGTGAAACTCGCGTGGCTAGGCCGAGACAAAGCCTTACCCATGCCTGGCTCTTCCTGCCACGATTGAGCTTTGAGAGATAACAGCAGCAGGACCAACAGAATGATAATGAGGGTGAGAATTGATGGGGCTCGGACCTGATTGGGGCGATGGAATAAAAACCCTGGTCTCTTTGGAAGTTTTTTTCATCGACAAGGTCTTGTCTGCAACAACGGAAAACATCATCAGTCCGCGAATGGGGACTGGCTGGATGGGTTGCACAGTGTCTAGGGCTGGCTGAGTCATCATGCTCGAGAGACCTGGGGGTGAGAGCTATGCAAGAAACACGACTGTGTCGAATGATTGGCATGAAATAATAAAAACAAATATAGCGTGGATAGGTAGTTTATCATGGAGGTTGCATTTTCCCGAGGTTCCTGGGCCTGCATGGTGTTTTGCCGGCATCTCAAGGGGGAGGCTTCGATTGAGCAATTTGGAGGGGATGGGCGAGAACATGTACCGTGTGAACTCGACATAGCCGGAAGGGAAACACTGTACGGCTCCGGCCGCAAGCCCCCCTCCTCCGGGGGTGTTCCGTGCCAATAACCAGGACGTTGTGTTTCTGGCCAGCAAAAGGGCCAGGCAAAAAGAGGGACGACTGCGCACTGTATTCCATGCGGCCCAGCAGACATTCAAAAACAAGTGGGCCCCCTTGAGCTCCTCACGAGCGAGAGTGAAAAACAGGCTTGGCCAAGCGGGACTCGACTTGGCGTCGCTGGGCTGATATCCGGGTCCCATCGTACGATTTTCCGCCCATACTCGTCCCTCTCCTCAAATCGAATTCCTTGCAGCCATCGCTTCCCTCAATCACCCATTACCATCATCAAGCGTATTTTGCTTCCAGTCAGACCACCATTGCGAGGTCGCGCTGCTATTCCCTTGCCGCAAACCCCGGCCTTCCATCGAACGTTCGGCCGCATCCGCCGTCCATCGGTCGATCCCATCCCATCCCATCCTCGGAGAACACACCAGACACCACCCGTGGGCAATCACCAACCGCCTGTCGTCAGGTCAGAGCCCGTCAGCCGCTGTCGCATTTACGTCCACGCCTCTGTGAGATAGAGGCAGAGGAAGAGCCAGATTGAAACGGCGATAGAGAAGAATATCAAAGATACGGGGAAAAATAGGTACCCGTCACCAGCAATTCTCGCTCCGGCGACGAGTCCAGCGTGGGAGATCTGAGTGCGAGGGGCCTCACAATCGGCTCACCACCCAGGCTCTCCCGAAAGGCCTCGCACTTCCTCTTACACGCCACCCGTCCAGCTCCTCTGTCGGCGACACCCCAACAACTGGGTCTCCCCTTCGCCTCGTGGTGCCCATTCTCGCCCTCAATCAGCCCATCGCTGATGCATGGTGCTAGCCCTACCATGCCCAGCTCCCACTTCTCTGACATGGCCGACCATGACTCTTCGAATAGCCTTTTTGGCCTCCAGGATCCAAATCTAGGCTTCGTCGACGATGGCTCGGTCGTGAAATCCGACCCCTCCTCCTCCTCCCGTCCCCAGACCCAACAGCAATACTACGACGCCGCCGCATGGCAGTTCAACGGCACGCCCCCTTACGACTCGTACGACCCCTCCAACACCGCTCCTCCCACTCAGACTAGCTATCAGTCTTCTCCCTGGGATCTCACCTTCGGTCAGGATCAGCAGCAGAATCTCCAGCAGCTGCCCGTCTCTGCCGGCCTCGACAGCCTTGCGGCAACCACCCTCAGTCCCGAGTCCATTTACGCCGCCTCCATCCCCTCGAACCCGCCCTTGGGACCGGGCAACCTTCAGGATACTACTATTCTTCAACCGCACATCATCAGCCACCTAACTCCTGCACTGCAGGAGAAGCTGCGCAACATCGCCATGCCGCCCCATCTCCAGTACAACTCCCCCAAGAGCGCCTCCAGCCCCGACTCGGCTGTTGGTGAGGGCAGGACGGGGGTTCTCTCTTCGCCGGATCCCGCCGAGCTGTCCTCCAAGGCCTCACGAAAGCGCAAGTCATCCGCTGACCCTGATGAGGAAGAGGAAGATGATGATGGCAACCAGCCCGTCAAGAAGACGGCCCACAATATGATCGAGAAGCGATACCGGACGAACCTCAATGACAAGATCGCCGCCTTGAGGGACAGCGTCCCCAGTCTGCGCATCATGTCCAAGAGCGCGCGAGGTGAAGATACGACCGAGGATCGCGAGGAGCTTCACGGATTGACTCCGGCTCACAAGTTGAACAAGGCTACCGTATGTCGCGTCACGTTTGCGATCATGGTACACGAGGCTAATTGACAACCAGGTTTTGAGCAAGGCGACGGAATATATTCGACATCTTGAGAAGCGAAATACTCGATTGCTCGACGAAAACGGTGCGATGCAGGCGCGAATCGCTGCCTTTGAAAAGTTGTTCATGGCCGGCGCCATGAACGGAGCAATCAGCCCTCTCCAACAACCACCTACACCAATTCAGTACGCCCAAGATTCTCAACAGTTTGTCGGGTCGCCAATGTCGGCGACGCAGGAAGGTGGCGCTCCACCGGCGGGCATGATTCAGGTTCCCGATGATATGAAGAGGATCATTTCGGCGCAGATGGCTGCTGGTCAACCATATCCTGTGCCTCAACAGCCCTACCGAGGTGGTAACCCTGCGCTCATCCGCCAGCAACAGATTCAGCAGCAGCAGCAAATGCAGCAAAATCGATGGAGCAATGCCGGCCCTTACTTTGGTAAGCTTATGGTCGGTTCACTCGCTGGCCTGATGATACTGGAAGCGGTGCGAGAGGATGAGGTTAGCAACGAAAAGCCCGAGGGCCGTGGCTTGTTCGCTCTGCCGCTTCACCTCCTCCGAGCTGTGGCGTCTGGCCTCAACATCAACGTGATGGGCTACCACATTCATACTTCTCTACGGATAATCCTGCTTCTGGGAATCTTCCTTTGGGTCTTCCTACCCTCTCTATTCGCCAAAGCCCAGCAGAAGCCTAAGAAGCCGCAGGTTGGCGTTCTGCAGGCGGCGCCATCTTTGGCCTCGCCCATTCACGTTCGCCGACAGGCGTGGCTCACCGCCATTCAGACCGTTTGGGTTCCTCGCCATAACTTCTTCCTCGAGGCGGCTGCTCTCGTTCTCAAGACGCTGAAGCTCAGCCTTCGCAATGCCATTGGTGTTCATGGTTACCAGATGCTTACCGGTTTGACCGAGGAGCAGGAGACTGCCCGAGTCAAGGCGTGGAGCATTGCCCTGGACTCCCAGCTGGCTGGCGGCGACGTTGAGATTAACAAGAGCCGCCTGGTCCTTACCCTACTTGCCTCTGGTACCCTCCCTGATAGCCCTATAAGACTCATGCTCAAGGCACTCCATATCCGCCTCCTTCTTTGGGATCCCAGCCAGAACCGACTACATCTCGGCGCCAGGAACGCCATTGCCGCCAAGCTTGCACGGACCAAGTGGAACGAGGCCCGACAACTGAACCGTCTCCTAACACAGCTTCGCCGAGGATCATCTGAGCAACATGACGATGACTTGCCCGAGCATCTGGCTGCACTGGTCGAACAGGAATGCGATGACGTGCTTAACGATGATATCATCCAGCGAGCGCACAACCTGGCGTTCAACACTGAGACTACTTACAACATTACAGCCCCCATGGACGGAATGGATTCAGTGGTTGACGACACGGCGATTGGATCCCCTCTCGATGCTGTTGCAGCCTGGTGGTCTACCCAAACCCTGCACCGTGTTATGCTGGCAACGATGGAGAAGGACGAAGAGGCTCTGCTCACCAAGACGGACGACATTGAACTGGCTATCAAGACCGCCCCGATTGGATCTACTGCGCAGGCTCGCGCCATCGTGGCACGTGCAGTCCTGATCGACAAGGCCCGTGGAGCTAATATCGCCTCGGCCCTGCAATCGATGGGAAACGAAAAGGTTGACGCTCTGCTGAGCACTTCTATCTGTATCATCGACTCGAGCTTTCAAGCCTCGACCCCCGACCTCCGTCTTGCTCTCCGCTGCGCCATGGCTATTGCCCACCTTCGACGAGTCGAGTGCACTCCTGGCACCACACATCAAGGTCTCCGCATTATTGAATCCATCATGACAAAGGGCAATGCATCCCAGATGTCTCTTCTTGGCTGCACCGCAGCTCTTCAGCTAATGGAGGAGCTCTTTGAACACAAGGTTGCGGCAGAGACATTCCAGTCCTCTCTGGAGCGACTTTCTGGTGGCCTTCGCCTGTGGATGGGCGGAGCACCTGGAGAGAAATGCGGCGTCACGTCTGATGTCCGAGAGAAGGTGGTAGATCGGTGTCTGACCATCACAAAGAGCGTGGTCGGCATGGACTCAGACACTGGATACGGAAGCCTTGACGAATGCGAAGACGATGGATGCTAGACGACGACGACAAGCGATTATATATGTTTACCTGCGACTTGATACACAACACACCCATACCCACCCACTTGCCATCTACCTATACTACACACACACACATTTACCGATATCTTTCCTACCACACACTCCACTTGATCACCTCTCTGCAATCTGCTTCACTTTGCTCTTTTGAGATGACTTTGTACGATCATGGGTATTTGCTTCTTAGAAAGGTGGCATCAGGAGTTTTACTTGGTAACGGATAAAAAGGACAATACAGGACGAAGGAGAGGGACATGCAAAGGAACTGGCACAGCGCAATCGGATTTGTGTCAGTGTTTCGACGACAACAACCACAACAACATTTTCATATTTTCCTCTTTTCTCAAGGTACATTATTCTTTTTTACCAATCCTTCCATTTTCTATGTCTCCTCCTGTTTGTTACGTGTCCGGCGTAGGTCACACACACACACATTTATAAGCGAAAGGCGGGAGAAGAGCCTGGTCAACTGGGTTGGCTAGGCGGGAAAGGGAGAAGGAAACCTCGACTTGGAGGACTCATTTTACGGAGTTGACGTGCTGGGCGACCTTTTTGTCGAATCGACCTTTTATGGTGACGGACTTTATTTATCTATCATACGTTACGTCACGTCACGGCGATGGGGATTGACCTGGTCTGTCGAGGGGTATATGTCTATTAATCCACACAACAAAGATATCCCATACAAATCAACCCATGATCGAATCTCAGCCGCCTTTCCCAGACTTTCCCATCTAAACAATCAAGTGATTTATGAAACGCTCAACTCCAGGCCGCCCTTCTTTTTTCTTTTGGTTTGTTTCTCTCTCTATTCATCATGTCTACCATTCTGGTGCGCCGCCTCCGCAGCCATTGGCGCCAGCCATCAGCTCCAGCGGCTTGGTCGACATCTTGCCACCAGCCGTCGGCCTCACGCCTGGCTTCTTGCCGCGCAGACCAACAAACTTGATGCGTCGGTCCAGCTCGGCCAGCGGCGCCTCGCCAGCCTCTCCCTTCTTGACCATCCACTTCTTTGTGCCCAGCGCGGCGTCGAGCTCCTCGACGGGCGGGAGCTTGAGGTACAGCATGCCGTCGGGACGGGCCTCGGTGGGGAACGTGGCGATGGAGAGCTTCTCGTCCGTCTTGCAGGAGCCGTTGCCGAGGTCAAAGTTGCGCTTGTGGTGCGGGCACGAAACCCAGGGTGAGGTCTTGTTCTCCTCAGGGGCGTCGGAGGACTTTGTCTTGTCGCAGGGCTCCTGGCCGACGAGGCCGTCAGAAAGGATGAAGGCACGCTTGTGAGGGCACATTTGTTGCGTGGCGTAGTAGACGCCCTGGATGCGCCAGACGGCGAGCTGAGTGTCGCCGCGCTTGATGGTGGCGGATATGCCGTTGGGCAGCTCATCAGCGCCGTCAAAGTAGGACGTCTCGATGATGGGTTCCCATGCCGTCATGGACCACTTGTCCTTGAGGCCCTGGAAGTCGTCAGTGGCGGCGTTGCCCACCCAGAGCGCGGGCCGCTTCTGCCCGCGATCCAACTCGACCTCCATGTTGGCCGTCGTCTCGGCCGTGTTGTTGAACTGCCGGAACTTGGCTGCGATGGCGGGTGTGCGGATGGCCTCGGCCCACTCGTCAAAGAAGCTGTCGACGAGCTCCTGCATCTGGGCCTCGAGCGATGCGCAGATACCCAGCTTGTCGTCGAGGATGACCTCTTGGAGGTACTTGAGACCGCCGGGGAGGCTCTCAATCCAGCGTGCCGTGCGTTGGAGCTTGTCTGCCGTGCGGATGTAGAACATGAGGTAACGGTCCAAGATGGGCACCACATCGGCGGGAGGCACATCCTTTGCCAGCAACTCGGCATGGCGAGGCTTTGCACCTCCGTTGCCGCCAACAAAGATGTTGAAGCCCTTTTCCGTGGCGATCAAGCCGAAACTAAAACCATGTTAGTTATATGGAGGTGGATGTTGGAATAGGGGTGGTTGAAACATACTCTTTGCTTTGGGCTTCAGCACACTCACGCACGCAACCACTTACACCACCCTTGATCTTGTGTGGTGCTCGTACACTCTTGTATCGCTCCTCGAGACGAATAGCCATGCCGACACTGTCACCAATACCGAACCGGCACCACGCTGAACCGACGCAGCTCTTGACCGTACGCAGGGACTTGGCGTAGGCGTGGCCAGACTCCATACCTGCGGCGACAAGCTGGCCCCAGATGTCGAGGAGATCCTGCTTCTTGGCTCCAAACAAATCGATACGCTGACCACCGGTGATCTTGGTGTAGAGGTTGTACTTCCTCGCCACCTCACCAATAGCGACCAGCTTCTCAGGAGTGATCTCTCCGCCGGACACGCGGGGGACGACAGAGTATGTGCCGTCACGCTGAATGTTGCCCAGGAAGCGGTCGTTGGTGTCCTGCAGACCGTAGGTGGTCTTGTCCATGACGTGCCTGTTCCAGAGCGAGGCCATGATGCTCGCCACGGCGGGCTTGCACAGCTCGCAGCCGAGGCTGGTCTTGTCGTTGCCGACCTCGCGCATCACCTCTGGCAGCGACTTGAGGCGCTTGACCATGACGATGTTGAAAAGATCTACGCGGGAGTAGTTGAAGTGCGGGCAGAGATAGTTTGTCACCTCGTTGCCCATGGACGCCATGGTCTTGTTGAAGATGGTGGTGACGAGGGGGACGCAACCGCCGCAGCCAGTACCGGCTTTTGTGCACTTCTTGACGCTCGCCACGTCCTTGCAGGTGCCATCCTTGACGACCTTGACGATGTCGCCTTTTGTAACGTTGTGACACGAGCACACCTGTGCGTCGTCGGGGAGGTCGTCACCGCCATCGTCGTCCTTCTTGGCACCCAGGATGAGCTCGCTCGGGGGCATGTCGAGCTCCTTCATGGACTTGACCATGGGCACGAGCTTGACGTAGTCGTTGACATCGCCGATCATCATGCCACCGAGGAGGTACTTGCCATCCCTGGTGAAGATGTATTTCTTGTAAATGTTGAGGAAGGGGTCCTTGTAGGTCAAGGCCTGCACTGACTTGGTCGAAGAGACGTCGCCGTTTTGTAGGTTCTTGGCGAACTTGGGTGGAAGAGATGCAGGACCATCACGGTCGGCGAAACAGTCACCGAAGCTGGCGACGTTGACACCGAGGAGCTTGAGCTTCGTGCTCAGGTCGGGACGCTTAAATGTTCGGGGCGAGTGAAGCTTCGCCTGTGTGAGGTTGAAGGCGAGGACCTCTGCCATCTCGACACCAGGGGCGATGAGGCCATAGGCCATACCCCTCCAGCTAGCACACTCGCCGATGGCGTAGATATCTGGCATGCTCGTCCTCAGGTGATCGTTGACGACGATACCGCCTCGCTGGCCGACCTCTAGTCCAGACACTCTGGCAAGGTCATCTCTGGGCTTCACGCCGACGGCGAAGCACAGCGTTGAGCAGTCAATCTCCTCGGCATCTTCAAACACCACGCCGGTGAGGTTGTTCTCCTCATCGGTCTTGATTCTGGCAACGCCCTTGCCCAGCATGAGGTCCACGCCGAGCTGGGAGACTTGGTCCGCCACCATCTTGCCAGCAACGTCGTCGATCTGTCTGCTCAGGACATAGGCAGCCTTCTCAAGCAGTCTGATCCTATCAAACCGCTCGAGGTCAAGCATGGCCTTGGCAGCCTCGAGGCCGAGCAGGCCGCCACCGACGACCACACCATTGGTGCCACGCTTGGAGTCGGCAAACTCGATGAGCTTCTTGAGATCTTCAATTGTGCGGTAGACAAAGACGCCGTTGGCGTCATGGCCGGGTAGGCCCCGAGGAAGGATGGCATCGGAGCCAGTGGCAAGGACGAGGATGTCGTAAGGGTATGTCTCGCCATTGGCGCACTCGACCGTCTTGTCGTCCGTGTTGATGCTGGTGGCTCTGGTGTTGACGTGGTAGTTGAGAGACCCCTCTGCCTCGGTATACTATACTATTCGTCAGTGGCTGCCGGGATGTGTGAGATGCGGCTCAACCTACCCATTCTGCCGGGTTCATGTACAGATTCTCGATTTTCCGGTGCTCAAAGAAACTTGTGAGTCCTACTCGGTTGTAGGCGAGATATGGCTCCTCTCCAAGAACAGTGACGGAGTATTCCTTTGCTGTGGCATCGTACTTGAGCAGCTTTTCTCTGTAAAAGCGTCAGATCATGTACCGCCCTTGTTAGTGTCGAGTCCACTTACATGAAAGCAATGCCCACCATGCCCAGTCCGACAACGACTAGGCGTTTCTGTGTTTCACTCATGCTGGGCGGATTGAATTGACTGTGAATAGCCCTCTGGGATGAATGCCCTCAGAGAAATCTTGTAGCGGGACCTCAGGAGACTCCATGGTTATAAACAAGTTCTGACAGGAACCGGGAGCCCTGGACTGTGAGAGGGTCTCGAGGTCTCGAGGCCCATGGCTATGGATCCTCTGCCTGGAGTCTCATGGCTCCTTATTCCCTATCGAGAATTGCATCTCCGGCTCGGTCGTGGCGCCATGGGCATCTCCGGGAGAAACGTTCTGCTCGCCACGGGGGGGAAACTCCTCTGTCTCGTTATCAAAGATCGGCCAGCCGGGTGGCCGTAACGGCAGAGGCCCTCTCGCCTGGGCAGGGGAGCCAATCAATGAGCTTTGGGAGGGCAGCGGCCGCACGGCTCGGGAGTGGCCTTTGTTGGCGTCTCTTTGACAATGCTCCGCGGAGATGGACGTTCTGTCAGGGACGTGGGGCGTCGGGGCGGTGCGTGGAAATCCGACGGCAGTCATACGTCGGACAGACCATGGTGATGTCGTGAGATGAGCAGATGAGGGCTCTAACGAGGCTATACCGTTTCTTTTCTGCGGGTATTTGCTCAAGTGAACTCGTCACGATGAGTCGCGGTGAGCTGCTACTCGACCACGGTGAGACTACAAACATGGGTCTCCGAGTTTTGACCGGAGCCGCAAGTCCTCCTCGTCGAGTCTCGATCCGGTCAAATTCGTCTCTTTTGATTTTGTGACCGAGCTATTTTTGATGTCTTTTTCGTCTTCCCTGCAGTTGAACCTTTTCCTCGGAGCCAGGTCTCCCCCCCCTCTTATCAGTCCGATCGAGATAAGCCGCATCTCTTCATGCCCATTGCAACACCAACGCTGTGACTGGCTGAATGAGCTATCCCCCACAAAGATAACAACAAAAAACAATAGTTTTCCGGGGAGAAGAGGCAATTGTCAATTGGAATGCTGAGATGAAGTTCTTGAAAAGACTCTTGACGGGCGCACTAGGATGCGTCTGGGGTCTGTCTGGGCCATTGGCGTATGGGGGACATTGTGTAGTCCAAGCTCTGGGCGAATTGGAATGATCTGATTGAAAACACGTACTCTCCGATATTGCCGACTCCTCCAAGGAACTAGTTGCATAGTCCTCTCATGAGAATATGACAAACTCGTATTGGCCCTCAATTCGATGGATTGATGAAAGAAAAAGAGAATTTCTATGTGCCTTCCTCACTGGGCATCTCGCATGCATCTAAGCCGGTCTCGGCCGAACCAGCACGTGGTCGCCCTCCATGAACCCCTCCACTCCCACGTCATCGTCATCACGTCAACCCCTCCAAGAGCTTCTGCTTCTCCCTCAACACCAAGCCCAAAGCCATAGGATAGAACCACTCCTCCCCAGCCATGGCTGCCACCACCGACGACGACGGCTCCTTCGTCTTCCCCCGCGAATACCACTTCCCCGCCTTCTTCACCCGCCAGACAAACCTCACCACACTCCACGCCCAGCGCACAAAGTGGTCCGACCTAATCCTCTCCTATGCCCGACACCACCGTATCTTCCGCCTTTCCCTCTCAGAGGCCGCCGACTCGGACCTCTTTGTCAACCGCAAACTGGACCGCCGCCTGCAGTTTGATGATATCCGCGATGTCGTCGTCTTCATGCACAAGGATGGCCGTGTAGAGTATGTCGGCGGTGGCACAACTGGTGACGTCGTTCTTGTATACTGGCGCAAGCCTGACGAGTGGGCTGAGCTCATCGAGAATTATGTCGACGAGACGGGCCAGAAGGGCAGTGTCTTGACCATCTATGAGCTCGTCGAGGGCGACGGTACCAAGGGAACTGGTAGGTTTACAAGGGATGAGCATGGGCAGTCACATTGCTCACCAACAGTAGATATCCATGGAATGGACCATGATGTCCTCATTAAAGCCCTTAATGTCCTCGTCAAGCGAGGCAAGGCTCAAATCTTTGGCCAAGACGACTCATTAGGCGTCAAATTCTTCTAAACGCTGAACCCATTTTCACATCTCTATACATTACGCCGCCCCGAACGAGCCATCATCAATCAGTACAGCAAGCAATTCGACCAACTCTACCACCAGCCATGTTCCCAGACTTGCACCAAGCACTGCCTAGAAACCTCTCCAAGTCTGCGTCCGAGTCTGCATTACAGCTGGTCCGCGTAATAGTTCTCCACCAAAAACTTGTCGTCAAACCTCACTTGCTGAGCCATCGCCACGTCAAGCAACCAGTCAGGCGCAACCACTCGCGGCTCCATGTTGCCCTTTCGCGCCATGTCCCGGAACCGATTCCACAGTTGCCGCTCATCGTGAGCCAGACTGCTGAGGAGGTAGACAGGTTCCGGAGGCGCGTTGCCCTCCTCCTCCGCCGTCGTTGGTCGAATCGTCGTCCCGCTCCGTGCCCGATAGATCTTGAAGATCGCACCGTTTGCTTCGGCAATGGCCTTGTAACTGTCGGGTCCGTTTCGGATCTTTTCGGTGCAGTAGATGGGAATCCCCATCAGCAGCTTGCCTCGGTTTGACTTGGCACGAGCCACCGACTTTACAAGATTCACGTCATATCGTTTCTCTGTCTCCTCGTCTTGGAGGATATAATCATCGATATCAGGCAACTTGCCCGTCTCCAGGGTTTTGTCAATAAACGTGGATGAGATGACAGTTGGCCCGCGGGCCAGGGCGCATAGGAATTTGACGGTCCGGACAATGTGGGGGGCTGCCAGATAGTCGCACGGCTGTCCCTCTTGAACAATCTGGATACCCAGATCCCGTAGTTTTCTCTGTTTGGCATATTAGAACATGTAGATGTAGACGAGGCTCACGCCTACTTACCCGATCCTGATCTTCTTTATTCTTATCTCCCACCCATCTGCTGAACCCGGTCAAGATGACGCGCATCTCAACGTCCGGAAGTGATGGCCTGGCCTTCTTGGCTGGCCGTTTTGCCGCAGCGGTATCCTCTTCAGCCTCTGGGCTCTTGGCTTGCCTCGGTTTGTTATTTGCCTTCTCGGCTTGGACCGCGGCTCGTTTGCCACCCCAGGGGGCGTTGCCCGCTTTACTGTGTCGCTTCTTCTCCTTCTCGTAGAGCGCAATATCGGGAGCAATGGTCTGCAAGAGATCTCGGGCCTTCGCCTTGGCGCTGCGGCCTCCTGTAGAAATCACAGATGGGGTGTCGTTCTCCTTTTCGGCATGGCGAGCACGAATCGGTGTTGCTACCGCGGCAACAGTCTTTGTCGTCGTTTTCTTGGCGGGCTTTTCGTCCTCGGTCTCTTCTTGGAGATCATCCATATCTACATCCTCACTTATACGGCCAACAACAACGCCCTCTGCTGGTCCTCGAGAATATGCGTTCTCTTCCGCTGCCTCGAGAATCTTGCGCTTTCTCTTCGCTCGAGGGGACAACCTTTCGTCACCTCCGGGATAGTAAAGCTCTCGCAACCTTGACTCATCAAAGAAGGTCTGGCCAATAATCTCGCCAAGGTTGGTTCGTGGAGGGAAGTGGTTGAACTTCTTAATGTTGATGGGCTTCAACTCGCACTTAGCGTAGCTCTCTTCGATCCAGAGGTGGTTGATGACTGCGATGCCCCATTCAGGGGCAGCCTTGCATTTCTCGCTCGAGTCGCGCGCAGTGATGAGGTGGGTGTTGTCCGACTTCATCGTCTTGGTGAACTCGGCTCCGCAGGCCCTGATGAGGTTTTCCAGATAAATCCGGGCCTCGCCGCCGTAGTTTGACACTGTGATACGCATATTCTTGAATCCCTCGATGCCGTTTTTGGGAACCGGGTAGTGCAGTAGTCGGCGAAGAGGTGACGTCCAGTCGTTATGGACGATGAGCCAGTAAAGCCAAGCGAGGTTTCCAACGTCCTTACAGGACTGCGCGGCCTGAACATACTGAGGGCCGTCCCGGTACTGGCAGATAAACATGTCGCAATCCTCAACCTGTTCTACGACCTTGCCACCACCATTGACAATGATGTCCTTGACCACCTTGGTGAGCCTTTCAGTGATGCTCAAATCTGATGAGAGCATCACTCTGCGGTCTTGAAAAACGGTGACTGGAGGGCGGACGACATCTCCATCGGGTGGTAGTGGCAGATATGTTGGAGTCGGTGATGTCGCTCCCGTGAGGTTTTCATTGGTCGGAATCTTGAGCTCGTCCTCGGGCGACTTCTTAAGAATCTCGGGGTCGGGTAAAAGATAGGGACCTTCGTCAATGCGCTTGCCTAGCTTGAAGCAATCATCGAACCTATACATGTCAGTGACTCACGGCCTTGTCATCCCACACTTCACCTACCAGTGCGGTAGAACAACCTTGCCCTTCCATCCCTTCCGGAGGGCAATCTGGACCTTGGGATGATCCATTGATAGCGCACAGATATGTGTCGTCATTCGAGTCGCGTCCTTGGTCTCTTGTCCACCCAAAGCCATCGTGGCACCAGCGATGCTCTCCTTGTCCGTCTCTGGTAGATCGGCGCAGGTCACCACAACCTCGGCAAAAATCAGCCTCGGGTCAGGAGAGAATGGTCGGATCTGTGCTTGTTTTCGGCGGGTGAGAGAGCTGGTGATCCATTGTGTTGTGACTACGGGAATCATGACAGCTTGCGACTCTGTGAATTGGGGAAAATCGATCGTATTCGAGATGATGTGTGTGACTTTCTCGATGGGGATCGAGCCGTCGCGTCGGGGCTCGCAAATGGTAGCGCCATGGTCCTCTAGAAGAGATGACAACTAAAAGATTGTTAGTATCGCAAGACTTGAAGAACGTCAAGGCCAGCATACTTCGCTAATGAGCTTCGGAGTCAGCGCACTGCTCGAGACAAACGCGACGGCGCACTCAGCAAAAAGAGCTGAGCTTTTCGGGGTGTCGGCCATGTCGCGCAGTTCAATAGTGTGAGTGCGGATGAAAAGAAAAGGAAACCTAGAAACAAGGCGAGCACCTTGGCCAAGACATGAACATGAGGGTGCTGGTGCCTGAGCTCAGTATTGGTTGCGCAAACTTGTGATGGTGGCCGGGAAGTTTGTCGTGGGGTGCCTGATTGTCAAGACGCGCCGTCCACTCAACGCGAAGACGCCAGGCGCTCACGTGACAACAAAGGCATTCATGACGCTAGGGAAGGTTCCACCCGCCAATGGAAGCAGCATGTCAGAAGTGGAAGGGAACAGGGGGTGTGGAGTGTCGCGCCTGTAGTCGCGAACCACTTTACGCTACAAATTTGACCGCGTCTCGAGTGTAGCCAACAGTCTTGATACAGGCGCACCCACGAAGTATAGGTAGGTAGCCATAAGGGAACCCATGTAACGGAAATATTCGACATTCCCGAAGTGAATTTTCATCAACATGAACTATTTTTGATCTCATCCATCCATTCGAATCGTTCGTTTAACCATGAGCCTCTAATATAGCTCGAGACTCTAACCATGGCGTCCGAGTCCCATTACACATGCTTTCGTCCAAAACTTATATCGCCGAGCGCCAGTGCCATTGTATACTTCAAGCATGTTGCAGCCATTTATAACCGTCATCGTATCATTTGCCCTTATCCTACCACTCCCAAAGGCCCTTCTTCGTCTCTTTCCAGAGAGGCCAAGGCCACTGCGGCGCCCATGAGTGAGCTCTCCTTGGCCGAGACGAGCTTGATCGTCTTCTTGTTGCTCTTCTCCTTCTCTTCAGCCGCTACCAAATCATCCAAGTATGACTGGCAGCTGGCGAGATATCCCGGGTAACTTTCAATCACGCCGCCGTTGTAGGCGACAGTTGTTTCGTTTAGGTCGCGATCTGCTTCGGCGCTCTCACGAAGAGGCGAGTCTGGAGGCAGAGTCGAAATAAAGTCGTTCTGGCTCTCGATGCGCAGGTTCCAGAAAGTGTAGACTCCTGTAGCCACAAGTGCGCTTGAGCGTGTTGAGATGAACGAAGCCAATTGTTTGAGGAATGACATGTCGGAGGTTGTGGGGGCGTGAGATGACGGATGACGGAGAGAGAATTGTTGACAGGCTTCATCAAGTTCATCACTTGTGTCCCTGTAAAATGTGAGTATCGCTGGCTTGCATGAACTTGGCCACAGACATACCTCTGAATTATGGATAGAGTTTCAGTCGACAGTGAGTACGGCTTCTGTAGTGATGGTGGAAGCACAGCCCCAAAGACGGCAGTGGACTCGATCGCCTCAACAAGGGCGAGTCTGCAAATCTCGCCCAGATACATGCCGCTGACCATGTGCTCCAGGGGTTGAAACTCGGGCCGAGAGTGGTTCTCAAGCAGCTGCCTGTCCCATCTTGTCAAGGGCAGGATATCACGCCCCATCATGCTAATCTCGCTGTTGATGATGACATGCGTGGCCTTCTCGAACCACTCAGGAGGGCGTTGACCAAACTTGGAGCGTCCAATGGCGGAGACGGGGAGATAGGCTGCCATGTTGACACCGGTTCCGAGGATGAGGCCGAATCTCGTCGAGATGTGATTGTACGACTCTGATAGCAAGCAGGCACTCGAGTCGTTGACGATGGCTCGAAGCTCTACACTGAGGCCACGGTTTAGACACGCCGTCCGTACGATTTGTCCGAGGTCCTGACCGATGAGCCCCTTGTTCGCCGAGAAGCCTTTGCCCATGCCTTGCAGCTTTCCACCTGCCAGCGAGGTTTGCCTAAAAGATACACGTCAGATTCAAACATAAAGCAGGGGGGTATAGAAAGCAAACTCACTCAATGGGAAAGCTCCACGCCATCGACATTGGCAGAGGCTGGTCAGGACTACGATCCTCCTCCAACTCTGCAGAGAGAGTCTCCAATATCCTCTCGGCCATCCAATCGAAGAAGGCCATGCCTTCCAGTGCTTTGATTTCAGGGCCTATGTAATAATTCTGGATGTTGACGATCTTGCTCTCCTCTCCCACGTCGGCTGTGCGCCCGCGCAATTCGACCAGTGCTACTCTGAGGGTTGAACCGCCAACATCCAAAGCTAGAAAACGACCGCATTCAGTGCCCCTGGGCAGTTGGTGGCTGTATGAGGGTAGCATGCACTGCATATCGGTCTGGAGTCGGTCTAGGAGTTGCTCCCGCAGGTCTCGCGATAGTTGTTGTAGGCCATCTCGGTCGACGGGTCCAAGCAGCAGAGCCTCAGCCTCCCGGAGAAACTCTTGTATAGATCGTCGCGAAGTGGTACCAACACGGGGTTTGCCATCAGTGCCGAGCTTCACGGGACGGATCCAGTAAGCCAAGATGGCCTGGACCAGTGACTTGCCCCGCAGGAGGCTCTTGATGATGGCAGCTAGGAATGTCTTTTGAAAGGTCGCCATTGCAGAAACGAGCGGCTGCATACCATGGACAATGATGACGAAGGAGGAAGAGAAGATCGAAGGAGGAACCAAGTCATGGACACGGCGCAAAGTAAATACTTGGCGGAAATACGAGCAAGAGGCAGGCTGGAGGATTCGCCTTTGAGGGGACAGATGGGGTGAGATGAGAGCGAGAGAGTCTTACGCCCCGATGGTCCCAGTGAGTGGATGGATAGGTCCAGTCGGCCGTGGATGGATGGCAGCACGCGCTCAGACGAGACGAGAGGAGACGTGAACGATGGATGGAAGCAACTTGACAGGGGGAGCTGATGAGACCTGCCAGGACTGGGTTCAGGTCAGGCACGCCGGCGGGTAAGAAGCAGAAGGAAGCAGCAAAGCCGCCGAGGACTCGATGTGGCAGGGAGGAGTCGAGTAGCGGCGGGTGTGTTTGTCGCCGAAGGGATGAGCGAGTCCATCCATGGTTGATGGAGGGAGGTCCTAGATTCAACGTCGCACAGCCTTCCACTGGCGACACGCGACAACCGCCACTGAAACGAAGGCTTTAGGTAGGCGCTACAGAGAGTGCCGGCGCCTGGGAACGGGCCTCAGCCGTCAATTCGTGGTCTCAGACTCGACATTTCTGTTGGGTCAGATGGAGGAGGAGATGAGGATCAATGCCAGATGGGGGGGTTGTAACGTTGCGTGTGAGCGCCCCGTGAGAAGTGGACGTTTAAGCCAGCCCGCCCAGGCCACACCAGGGGAGGGCCACCTCTCAGTGGACCAAAGACACGGGAGCAAGGGAAATTGTTAGTGCACCGCTAGGCTGGGCTACTGTTAGCTACCCCACGCCGAGGCTCGGTGGGCCAAAAGTCCCATCTGTGCCTCGCAACAACAAGGATTCATCTCGGCCAAAGCCAGCATCTGTTGTTACCTCTGGGCTCCGACAGCACCTTGTTGTACAAGGAGAGCGCCCGCCTGCGTACTCGAAGCCAACAGTAGAAGAGCCCCTAGAACCCTGTCGCGAGTGAGCCCTTTTGAGACCAATCCCGACACGTGGAGCTGGGCTTACGCAGACCCTCGTTGTGCCAGACGGCGACCTCGGGTTGGTATCCAACATGGGCTGCGGCTCGGCGTGTGTTCTAGAATGGGCAGAACATCGATAAGATGGGCTTACAAGATCTTGATGCAAGTCGAATACGAGAAGCAACGAAAGATTCGATCCTGTCGTCGCAGATTGACATGGTCCAAAGGTGGTGAAGGTGCCATCGTCCTGGCCTCGATCAGGGACCGGACTGTAGATAACCTCCACTTCTGCCGAAAGCTACCTTACATCGCCGTCTACACTTTACTCCGAGTGGCCATGGCCTGCTGGGACCTTCATTTTCACGTCGATCTTTGCGGTTCGTCCATTGTCAGCCAATTGACGGGCCGTTGGGTCATATGACTCTGGACAACCGGCCATCATGAGCAATACAGTGCGATCTCACGACTCGACGGCCACTGGGCCACCCAGTTCAATCATATGCTCCAGTGAACGTTTCATTTCCCTCCGTCACGACATCCAATCGTCAACATGATACTGTACATTGCAAGGTCCGATGCCGCTCTCTCTCCACGCACACATGATGGATGGGAAAGAGGCGACCAATCTGGTGGGCTCCACGACGCAATGCACATGGCAAGTATATTCTTGCTTGGCAGGAACTTTGAATCCTTTTGCGTGTGCTTCCCCCTCATAAGAAAGTCACATCTCGTGCAAAAGAAGTCTGTTTTCTGCAAAAAACTCCATCACCGGAAACCTCACACAACAACAGACCCTTGTCTATTGATATTCAATAGCCATACCCAGCACACACTATCCTCCTTCTAGACATTACCTACATCCCTACATCATGCGGCTCATCATCCGCGACGACGAGAATGCGGCATGCGTCTATGTCGCCAATTATGTCGTCGAGCGCATCAACGCGTTCCAACCTACGCCAGAGCACCCCTTCGTCCTAGGCCTTCCTACAGGATCTAGCCCTGTTGGCGTGTACGATATGCTCGTCCGCAAGTACAAGGCTGGCGAGGTAAGCTCCTCCATCGCCCACTTATATCGCAACCAGCTAAATATCAAAGGTCTCGTTCGAAAATGTCGTCACCTTCAACATGGACGAATACGTGGGACTGCCTCGAGACGACCCTCATTCCTATCACACCTTCATGTGGGAGCATTTCTTTTCCCACGTCAACATTCATCCTTCCAACGTCCACATCCTTGATGGCAATGCGCCCAACCCAGAAGCCGAGTGCGACGCATACGAGGACGCCATCAAGGCGGCTGGCGGCATCGATCTTTTCCTGGCAGGCATTGGCGAAGACGGCCACATTGCTTTCAACGAGCCAGGATCCAGCCTCGCCAGCCGCACCAGGGTCAAGACCTTGGCCTACGACACTATCCTGTCCAACTCTCGCTTCTTTGACAACGATCTGAGCAGAGTGCCAAGAATGGCCCTGACGGTTGGCGTCCAGACCATCCTCGAGGCGAGGGAGGTTGTCGTCATCATTCTAGGAGCTCGCAAGGCGCTCGCATTGCAAAAGTGTATTGAGCAGGGCGTCAACCACATGTGGTCTCTATCTTGCTTGCAACTTCACCCGCATCCAATGATTGTTGTCGATGAGGATGCGACGCTGGAGCTTCAGGTCAAGACAGTCAAGGTAAGCAAGCATAGCCAAATCACAGCGCTCTCTGTTAACAATTTCCCAGTACTTCAAGAGTATCGAGAAGGTCGCTCGCGAGCAGGGATTCGAGCAGATTCTCCCCTCCAAAGTTCGCACCGGCAACGTCGCCATCCCCTCAACCAAGATCGAAAAGGTTCAAACCCCGGCTGTCATTGCCCCTGAACCTATTGCCTCGCACCTCCTGCGGGCGACGCCTACAGTCGACTCCGTCATGCGATCTACTTCGCCAGACTTTGTTCCTGACCGAATGGCCTCGCGTATTCCCGAGCCAAGCCTGAACGGCAGGCTGACCCCAAAGCCCGAGATACAGAGTAAGGCAAACGGCATCACGGTGTAATAAGTGTCAAGTTGAGTAGTTACATACCCGGAGTCTTGGGGAAAGAGAGACAGAGCAGGTCTTGTCCAGTCGCTACATTGTTGTTTTGGAGTTGAGGATACCACCAGACTGTACCAGTAGGGATAGAAGAATAAAACCCAAATAATGCCAACAGGTTGGAAAGGGAGGCGTTTGCTTGGTCTAATAGTAAAAGAGAGATTATATGGCTTTGGGAGTTGGCTTCGTTGAATTGGATGTTGGGCGTTGGGTGTTTGCTTTACGGCGTCACCTAGACTTGTTTCTGGCAACATGATATTTGTAATAGTACTCGTTGAACTTGCATTGAAAATCTAGGGTATATGTGCAAGCCATCTCGTGTCCTGAATGAACCAGCTGTTCATTATCTGTCTCGAGCTCTGCTCACCCGGTCCTTGATGCTTCTTCCCAAGAGTAACTGCTCCATGAAATGGGCTGATAAGCCGATGCTAACAAATGACAAAGTAATATACAGCACATGACCTCTCGCCTCCAGTAAAATTCATTAATCATCATTTTGCGCCAAATTTCCTTATTTTTACTCGGGGGCAAAATATCGCTTCGCCTTGCTCCTCAGCTGCTGCGCCTTCATCTCGGGTGGCATGATGGTGTGATGGACCACGTGCGGTCTGTAGACGGCGTCGACGGGTGGCATCCTGAAGATGATCAGTGAGATTGTCGGGCAAAAGAACAAAATGAATTATATCATACCAATCGTCCACCGTCAGCGGGAAGTACTCATACAATGGGTCAGCCTCTTCTGCAGGGCTGGCTTCCCGGTTTACACCTGTCGTGGAATGGTTCTTGCCCGAGTTTGGGCTATGCAACTCTGCGCTAGAGCGATTAGGACTTCTCTCATCCTCTGATAATGATAAGTTGATCGGGAGAGAAGTGTTTTGCCTTGATGTCGAGCCTCTGCTGTTGTGGGTAGCCTGTTGCTTGGCAGAGCTGTTGGAGTCGTTGGACCAAGCCGGGATCGGTGGCCTCGCCATTGTCGGTGATAGAGCCACTCTCTTGGCGGGATGCGGGCTGGCTTGCGGCTGAGGGCTGGGTAGTGGGTGAGATAGGGGCTGGGGTGTTGTCCATTCGTTAGTTTGCTGACTGGTCAGGATCGTTGACGTGGACGATGGATAAATAGAGCTTACCTGGACACTGCCAGCGGAAGGGAATCTTTGTGGGAAAGCTTGAGAATTCTCTCGCTCCAACTTCAACGCTGGTTGATCAGCATTGGAGGTTGATGTGCTCCTCCTGTCGAATCGCTTGTCGCCCGTCAGGGGAACGTCCTTTCTGCTATCAAAGTTCCTCGGGCTCCGGCCTCGCACTATGACTGGGCCAGACTGTATCTCGGCAATTTTGATAAACTCTCCTGTCTGTGTCTTGCCAAGGAGGCTGATCTTGACAACGTAATGTTGCTGCAAGCCCTTTCTTCGACCGTTGTTGGCGGTGGCGTGCTTGAACTGGAGTCTTTTCCAGGACACGGGCAGAGAAACTCGATGCGCGTCCAGCTCTTGGCCTGTTGAGAGATCAAGAGTGATATTGGGTGGCGCGGAAGCAGCTTTTGAGTCTTCCCCTCCTTGTGGGTTTGCATTCTTCCAGGGGATCGATATAATCTCGGTAGATTTTCCCTCGATGGATTCGACGGCGGTAATAGACGCCATAAGTTCGAATATCTGAACGTGCTGCCCCTGCTCATTCATAATATTGGTGATCATCCGGGGAAGAGTGATCTGCCCCGAGCACTGCCACAGATTGCGTCGATAACACGTCAACTCGAGGGGCCGTCCCGTCGACTCGCCGCCAAAGACGTCCTCGGCGACAAAGAACATGCCGTATAACTCGGCAGTCATGTTTGCCTCGACAAACTGGTTGTTCTCGTTGATAATGGTGGCGCTCGAAACCGGGGCAGAGAAGCCCAGGAGCTTATTGTCAGGCTCCTGGGGGGAGGATTCCTCGTGCAGAACATCTTGGTGGGGCGCAGGCTCGAAATGTCGTGACGAGTAGGAGAATGGATCTTCAAAGGTTGTTGAGAAGGCATCTAGGTCGTACGAACTGCCAAAGGGGAGGTTCGGCAACGCGGTTCCGTCACTACAGATAGCTAGCTGTCAGCTTGTCGGCTGGTCATTCATTGCGCGCGCGCAAAAAGAAGCAGCACGTACAGTAGTGATTCGTCAAAGGTCAGATCTTGATCAAAGACGTCCATCCCCATATTCTGAGGCTGTCCGGAGCTGAGATTCATGGCCATGGATTCGCTGGCGGAGGCGCCTGTTGGCAGCCCCGGCATTGAGTTGAAGGTGGACATGGCATTGTTCAGTTGAAGCGCACCGTTATTGCCCCATTGGATCAGGTGGGCGCGGCGGGGGATAGCGACACAAGGCGATGGCGCGCGACTCTGTGAAACGGACAGAGACGATGATGCAGAAGCGGCGACGACGGCGACTGTAGGCTGAAGCAGCGCTGGTCTCTGCAAGCGAAACAAGCGCGCTGAAGATTGAAGCAACGGACGGATCAGCCGACAACCATGGGGAGAGCACGCAAGTTAGAATGAATGGAAGGGGAGCCCGTGGAGGTGGAGGTGGAGAGTGGAGGAAACTTTGTGGAGAGGGCCCACTGGGCTGGCTTCTATTGTCTAGGTCTGCTGGTGCCTCCATCGGACCTTTCTTATCGCTGATTGGCATCGCTCCAACAATTGGCCGAGCCGGACGCCCTCATGGATGCTTGAAGCCGCAAGACCCCGCTGCACTCTGCACTCTGCCGCCTGTTGAGGGACATGGAGCTCTGCCAGTGGATGGTCCAGAGCATGGCTTCAGAAGGGGCTTGGCCGCCGGTTGCGCTACGGTTTAGCGGGTGGTTCACTATTACCAATCGGGCAGCTGGAAGGACCCTGAATATGCGAGCTTGCACGCGCATGAAATTCATCACATGGATCACTCACGCATACCTACACAGGACGGAATAGATATCATATCAGATTGTTTAAACGGCTCAATCTATTCATCCTTATCAACGCCGTCTACCGGAACTCCTGGCTTATTCGTTTACCCACTGAACCTCTAAAACCGCGTATGGGGAATACTCTTCAACTCTAATTCGTACAGTCTTGTTCTCTAACTCGATACTCAATAGGAAACCTTCATCCACCCTTGGCAACTTTCACATGAAATCTCCGCCCTTGTCAGCCCGAGAGACTCTCTCGCCAAACTTCCACACCTCGTCCAAAACAAGGCGATGGTAGGCTCCTCCAACCTCGCCCTGACTCACAGCGTTCTCGGATAGGATCACGAGGTCGGCGTCGGCACCCGAGTCCAGCGTGCCCTTGACTCTTTGCAAGCCGAGCATGGCCGCAGGCGTCGAGGTCACTGCCCCGAGAGCCTGTGGAATGCCTGCTCCCGTCCATTGCATGAAGTTGTTGACGCACTCGAGCAGCGTAATCGAACTGGCCAAGGTCAGCAGCCACAATTGCTAATACGAAATAGATACTCACCTTCCGGCAATCGTGTCCGAGTTCTCCAGAAGCAGCTTGGGGCCCTTCTTGATAATATTGCATGTACCTTCCCCATTGGTCCATGGGTAAGCTCCATCTGGGAGACCGACAAGATGCATAGCATCCGTGACGAGGATGAAGCCGTCAGGGTGCGCGTTGTAGGCGATCTTGATGGTTGTGGGGTGTAGGTGGATGCCGTCAGAGATGATGCCAAAGAAGGGTCTTGGCAGACTCTCAGCTTTGCCCAGAACACCAAAGACACCCGGGTTTCTGTGATGCAGAGGGCGCATAGCGTTGAAGAGGTGAGTAATCATCCTAGCACCATTGCTGACTGCTTGGGACGCTTCCTCATATGTGGCCTCGGTGTGGCCAACCGAGTAGATGATGCCCCTCGCCGTGATCTCGGGGATGAGCTTCATCATCTGTCCGCGCTCGGGTGCGGCAGTAATCATCTTGATGGGCAACTTGCTTCCATCCTGACGAGGGGTCATGTTCTCGCGACCATAGCATCGCTCGAGGTCCTCAATAGACTGCGCCTGCATGAGGACGTCGACATTGTGGGCGCCGTTCTTGGTGGGGCTCAGGAACGGACCCTCGCAGTGAGCGCCGAGCGACTCGGCCCCATGATAGGCGATGCGCCGTTCCCCAGACGGGCCCAGATACGGGAGTGCCTGCCGGAGCATTAGCCTCATGTGTGATCCCCACCATCCCAATTGAAGCCATGGCATGGGGAAAGCTCACCTTTTGGTACATTTCGGGGCGCTGGCTCGTGATTGTCGGGATGTACGATGTCACCCCTGTCTTGACCAGTAGGCGATTGACCTGATCCATGTTTTTGCCATATTCGGACATGTCGTCCAGCAGGGTCGAAAAGTTGAAGCCAAAGGCTCCATTCAGCTGGCTCTCGATCAGACCAGGGGCGATGATGCGCCCACCAAGGTCGATGGTCGAATCAGGGAGATGGAGCTCGCCGTAGAAGGAAGCCTGGCTGTCAACGATCTTGCCGGTGGCCGAGCTGACCCACAGGTCCTCCCAGACAAGATCGCCGCCCTTTAGCAGACGACAGTTGGTGAACTTGGTGATGCCAGTCGGTGGCAGTGTTGGGGAGATGGCGGCAGGCATGGTTGTGGTAGTGTTGAGAGAGTCTGTAGGAGAGTCTGTAAGTGAAGTGTCAGAGATGTTTGTCTAGAGCGCCTGTGGTTGTTGGCCGTCTTGGCGTGACTGTCCACGAGGGACAAATGAGGTGTAAATTGGACGAGAATCATGGCATACTAGTACTCGCCGGAGGCCATCACCAGACTCAAGGAAACCTTAAAAAAAACCTATCAAGGTGCCGAAAACGGCCACGTTCCCGGATAGCCAGGCAAGATCTCGTCACCATCACGATTCAGTGCAATTACCCAGCACCGTGGATGGCAATCAGTGCCAGTGCCACCCGGACGGTGCCATCATGGAAGGCACAAAAGAACTGTGTGGAGACCCAAGTGACAACAAGGCAGTCGTCGACCTGGTATGGTGCCCTTCCTGACTCTTGTTGATAGACCGGGGTATCGATGGAGCCGGCTGTCTGGATACAAGAGCGTGGCATTCGTCCATCTGAACCAAGAGCAACATTCATCCTTACCTTTTCGGATCTGTCTCGAGTCGACACAACGTGAAACCGGCCACTGCATGGCATCACCGTCCTGTTGCCGCCGACCCTCAGTCGCTGTCATTGTTCATGTAACGTTAACTCATGGGGGGCGCAACCCATGATCAATGAGCAACAGCCATAAGACAACCTGACAACCCCACCCAGTCCGACACCAGGTACCCTCGACCCTCAGCCAACCAGGACGCGCCGTTCCCGTTTACCGAAGTTTAGCAGCCATGGCCCCTCCCGGGTCAGCATCCTCCTCATCCTCGAGCGAAGACTACAGCAATGCATCGCATCGTTACCTCAAGCACACGACGACGGGGACGTTGAGGGGCGATCGCAGCAACCGGCATCAGAGAAGAAGCAAGTATCATGTGACGAGGCATCATCGTCACCGCCGCCCACAGACCATGGCCCATAGCACCGACGACGCCGACCTGGATCCAATATGGCAGGATCTCGACCGGTACGTACCCACTCCAAGCCTCCAACCACCAACCCACCGGACTGCTCCGCTCCGGCACCCCGAGGAGTCCGTCCGGTTCCAACGGCAGCTGTCAAGTGTCAAGGGGCCTCCACCTTCGGCTCCGACGCTCGGAGGAGTGTGCAGCAATGTCATTGCCAATGTCTGGGCCGCTCATGCTAACTGGTTGCTTGTAGTGCCATTGGGCAGATCCTGATTATGGGTTGGGATGGCACTGAAGTCACCCCCCAAATCAGGAGCCTTATCGAGGACCACCATCTCGGCTCTATTATCCTCACTGCCAAGAACCTGAAGTGTGAGTCACTTGCTAGCTATCTGCTCATATTCAATGAACCATGCTAACCTTTTGAAGCTGCCCAACAAACTGCTGAACTTGTTCAAGAACTACAGACTATTGCCAAGAATGCGGGTCATCCACAACCCCTGTTGATTGCTCTTGATCAAGAGAATGGAGGCGTCAACAGTCTATTCGACGAGGACTATGTCTGTCAATTCCCAAGTGCAATGGGAGTTGCGGCCACAGGTCGAGCAGACCTTGCCTATGAAGTCACCAAGGCTACAGCAACTGAGATCTCCGCTTGTGGTGTGAACCTCATGCTAGGTCCAGTGCTTGATGTCTTGAACAACGCCCGCTACCAACCTCTGGGAGTCCGCGCAACAGGAGACGACCCACAGGAAGTGTCTCAGTATGGTCTCGCTGCCCTGAGAGGAATCCGTGACGCCGGGATAGCTTCCTGCGGGAAACACTTCCCTTCGTATGGAAACTTGGACTTTCTTGGTTCAAATCTAGACGTTCCCATTATTACTCAAACACTGGAAGAGCTGAGCATAAGTGCTCTGGTTCCCTTCCGAAACGCCATTGGGTCCGGCAAGTTGGATGCCATGTTCATCGGAGGCTGCGGTATATCCAACCCGTCGATGAGCGTGAGCCATGCTTGTCTATCCGACCAAGTGGTGGATGACCTGCTCCGCGATGAGCTCGGTTTCAACGGCGTTGCCATCTCAGAATGCTTGGAGATGGAGGCCCTCAGTCATGAACTTGGTGTACAGAACGGCGTTGTCATGGCAGTGGAGGCGGGCTGTGATCTGGTCCTCCTCTGCCGTGCCTACGATGTTCAGCTCGAGGCTATCAAGGGATTGAAGCTGGGCTACGAGAACGGCATCATCACCAAGGAGAGAATCTTTACTTCGCTGAGGAGAGTGCTTCAGCTAAAGTCGACTTGCACATCTTGGAACAAGGCACTGAATCCTCCAGGCATTTCCCTCCTTTCTCAACTTCACCCATCCCATCTTGCCCTATCACTCCGCGCCTATGATGACTCCATTACTGTCATTCGGGACAAGGAGAAGCTACTCCCTCTCTCTGCCTCAATGCACCCGGGAGAAGAATTACTTCTGCTCACACCCTTGGTCAAACCACTTCCCGCGTCCTCTCTTACCAAAAGACTTCTCAGTGCCAAGGATAACCAAAGCCAAGCGTGGGGTACTCACGACATGTGGGCACATAATGACCGAGATCGCAGTGCCATCATGAGTGGGGAGGGCGTCTTTCGAGAGTTTGGTAAATCTCTTGCGCGAGCCCGCAATGAGAAGTTGCTCCATACCAGCTATACAGCGAATGGAGTCCGTCCAGGTGAGATGGCTTTCAGCCTTGGTAAAGTACCTTTGCTAATTAGCATAGTGCATGAAAACCTGATCCATAGAGCATCTTGCATCATAATTGTCACGGCTGATGCCAACCGAAATCTCTACCAAGCCGGCTTTACCAAGCACGTCGATATGATGTGCTCGATGCTTCGGAGTAGAGGCCAGAAGAAGCAGTTGATCGTGGTCGCAGTCAGTTCACCCTACGACTTTGCCATGGACAAGTCGATTGGTACCTACCTGTGCACCTTTGACTTTACGGAGAATGCTCTGCACGCTCTTGCTAGGGCCCTCGTGGGAGATATTACACCTCTTGGGACTCTACCTGGGACCCTGAGGAAGAGTAAGAAAGTCCTCAAATCAAGACAACACTGGCTCGTTGAGGAGTATCACCCAGACCGCGATGCCACTGGTCTGGATGATCTTATACGAGCTATTCACCGAGCAAGTGCTCCAGATCTACAGTTTCTACGGACCACAACTGCTACCACCTTTCAACTAAAGAACCCCAATATCGCCGAGGCTCATGTGGTTGTGAGAAACAGCAGCACGGGCGCTCTGTATGGCTTCGCTGCTACATACTTTTTGCACGGAGTTGGCATCCTGGCTGCGATCTTTGTTGACCCTTCCAAACGTGATGTGTCCATCGGCAGATCCCTCCATCGACGGGCGCTCAGGAGTCTCATGCAGCGACGTGGGATCAAAAAGGTCCAACTTGGCTCTGCTTTTCCTGGCGTCTTCCTGGGAATCCCTGTCGACATTGAGGTGAATACCGTCAAGGAGTGGTTCTCAAACAGCGGCTGGGATGTGCAATTTCCCCGAAGGGTCACCAACATGGTTATACAAGACCTCCCGAATTGGTCTGCCCCAGAGGGCCTACTACAAAGCATTCAAAGAGCCAACATCAGTTTTGACCTGATCCACGGTCTGGACAATGGAGATGGCGTCCTCAGCCACGTGCGTACGCACGCCAATGCAGAGATCCTTGAGTTGTATCGGTACGCTCTATCGGACAACAAATCTTGTGGAATTGTGCGCGCAAAGGACGCGACGGGCAGTTTACTCGGCACTATTATTATCTCCAAGCAACATGGCTCTCTGGAAATACACGTGCCAGCTCTGTTGTCCCATACTGAGGACATTGGTGGCATCCTTGCACCCATTGTGCCGGCAATGCCACTCTCAAACCTCGTTTTGCAAGGCTTGGCACTCATGGGTGTCCGCCAGAGCAAGGGCCATAAGGCAGCCAAGGTTGTTTTGGGCTGGGTAAGTCGAATCTAACTGTATCTTTCGAAGAGTTGCTAATGTTCTAGGTTGTGGATGATGGTACTGAACCACTGGCTGCGATGGGATTCGAGACCCTTCAGGCTTTTGAAGAAATCACCAACTCTCCAGAGAATGTAAGCAACTAGCCAGGCCTTTGACCGGAACAATATCTAACCACGCAGCAGTTTTCGAATCTTGGATGAAAGTTATGTGGGAGTTGGAAATTCCTCAGTCACTCTTGGGTAGTTGATATATGATAGATACCAATGTGACGACTATTATAGTATTCCACTATAACATCCTGATGCTGGTTCTACACCCGAGTCCATTGTCTATGCTCTCGTGGTATATCACAACATTACTCTTAAAGATGATAAAGGCATGGGACTGATGAAATGAACTCCAAAGCTAATTCGTATTCAAAATCGTAATATACAGATAAAGCGTTTCATACGAAGCGTAAATATCTACACGTGTACCCCAATGACATTCCTCTACGCAACAGTGACTGTCACATTGCCCTTGAAGTTCTCGCTCGAGTTGCCGACATAGACGGTAAAGTCGCCAGGCTCAACGACATACTTCATCTTGCGGTTCCACAGACCCCAGTCGGCCACCTTGAGGTCGATCTTGACGGTGGTGGTCTTGCCCGCCTTGACCGTCACCTTCTTGAAGCCCTTGAGCTGGAATCGGGGCACGTCGACCGAGGCGAGCATGTCCTTGACGTACAGCTGCACAACCTCGGCGCCGTCTCGCTTCGACTTGTTGGCAACGTCGACAGAGACGGTGACGGTGTCGGACGCGGTGACGTTCTCCTTGGACACGGCAATGTTGGAGAACTCGAACTTGCTGTAGGAGAGACCGTATCCAAACTCGTAGAGGGCGTTGGGGTTCTCGAGGACGTAGTTGTTGCCGAAGACGAGGGTGCCGTTCTCGTACTCGCGGCCGGGGTTGGGCCAGGTGCGAGCCGAGTTGAGGTGGTCGTAGTAGATGGGCAGGGTTCCGACGTCGTAGGGGAAGCTGACGGAGAGCTTTCCAGAGGGGTTCACCTCGCCGTAGAGGACATCGGCAAGAGCGTATCCGCCCTGCTCGGACTGGTAGAACTGCTGGACGAGAGCGGCGGCCTCCTCGGAGATCCAGGGCTCGGTGATGGGCTTGCCGGAGCTGTAGACGACAACGGTGGGCTTGCCAGTGTCGATGATGGCCTTGACGAGTCTGGGCATGGCGCCGACGAGGTCGAGGTTGCTGACGTCAATGTGCTCGCCGGTCGTGGCGTTGAGGCCGGCCCAGAGCTCGTTCTGGTCGCGGGACCAGGTTCCAACAACAACGACTGCGACGTCGGCCTTTTCGGCGGCGGCGACAGCCTCATCGAAGCCAGAGTCGTCGTTGGACCAGCGCTCGCAACCTCGAGCGTAGGTTACCTTGCCCTTGCTAACGGCCTTGATGCCGTCGAGGGGTGTGATGCCACGGGATGGAGCAGTGTGGATGACATAGTCTCCATACTGGGATTGGATTAGTATTGTTAGACAGTTTAATTCAATGGGGAAGCTACTCACGTTGACATAGCCATGGGCCATGGGACCAATAACAGCCACGTTGGCGTCCTTCTTCAAGGGCAGCACATTGTCGTGGTTCTCGAGGAGCACGATACTCTCAGCATCAAGATCGCGGGCGAGCTTCTTGTGCTTCTTGGTGTTGATGTAGTCCCAGATCTTGTCGTCAGAGACACCAGTGAAGGGCTTCTCGAAGAGACCCATGGTGAACTTGGAGCGGAGCACGCGGGACACGGCCTTGTCGAGGATCTTTTCGTCGAGCTTGCCAGACTTGACAAGGTCGGGGATGGACTCGTAGCTCCAGTAGCCACCGCCCATCTCGACATCGTTACCGGCGGGGAGGGCCTGTAGCTGGTCAGAATATGCCTGGAACTAGAGCTGTATGGGCACCTACCTCGAGAGTAATGCACTCGTTGTCTTCGATCGGGCAGACGTAGAAGGCGTTGGCGAGACGGGCAGTGCCGCCAGCGTCAGAGATGACATAGTACTCATAACCCCATTCATCTCGAAGGATGTCAGTAAGGAGATAAGAGTCGGAGACAGTTGGGACTCCATCGTAGGAGTTGTAGGAAGACATGATAGAGGTGGCACCTCCATCAATGATGGCTCGCTTCAGAGGTGGGAGGTAGAGAGACCGCAGCTCGCGCTCACCACCGTGGACTGGAGCGGTGTTGATACCCTGCTCTGGGGTAGCAAAAGCAGCCTTTACACGCGTGTTAGTTGTGCCGGTAAGTCTTGGCTAGCTTCAACTTACAAAGTGTTTGACCATGGCCGACACGCCTCCATCCTGGAGACCCTTGACGAACCGATATGACATTTCTCCAGCGCTGTAGAACTATTAGTACATCAACTGGTCCCGTATGGCAAAGAAACATACAGGTACTGGTCCTCGGAGAAGCACTCCTCCACTCGGCCGAATCGCAACTCTCGGGCGAGATCAGCCTGAGGGGCGAACAGCTGGTTGATGCCAAGAGCTCGGCTCTCAGTAGCAATCACAGCTGCCATCTTCTCAATGAGCTCGGGGTTGAAGGAGCATCCCATGCCAATGGGAGAGTTGAAGATGGTGCCATTGAGGATCAAGACACCATGGAGACCCTCGCTCTGGACAAAGGTAGGGATACCTAAGGACTGTTAGAGCTTGACAAGATGATCAGCGGGGTGAAACATACCAAGCTCAGTCTCCTTGAGCATATAGTCTTGTGCCAGCTTTGCAGCTTTCTTTACCGTCTCCATCTTGGCATACAAGCCAGTCCAGAGAGAGTTGGCACGGTTGTCCATGTTCCAGGCCAGGCCTGTCTTGTTCACCCTGCCATCAGTGAGGTTGAGATAGTTGGACATGTCGCCCTGAATGAGCTGGGCCATCTTGTCCTTGACCGTCATGCGTTTGAGGAGATCGGTAACGCGATCATCCACAGAGGCCTTGGGGTCCTTGTACAGCGGCGTGTCCTTGGCGGCCTGACCAGCCGTGGCCAGGACCGCCGCGCAGAGATATGACGAGAGCTTCATGTCGAGGGCTTGAAGCTATCACCGGAGAAGGCTGGAGAGCAGAGCTTGAGTGGGAGGATCAGCGGCATTTTATTGTCGACTCGATGGAGCCAAGGAGACTACACAATTAACCGTTCAGGCTGGTGACCCTCACGGCATCGTGAAGTGATAGTCCGAGGCTCATGGCACATGCCTTCAAGTCACATAGGACCCTCTACGATGTGACCCTTGCTGTTCTGATAGCACCACTTGTACATGGCTAGCTTGGTTGGAAGCTCAGGGGTGGTTTGGGAGTCTATTATACGAAGAGCATCATGAATAGAGTTATTCCCGAGACATTGTTTTCTGGGTGTTGCTTTTCTCGGTAGTTAATTAACTGTTCAATGGCCAAGATTGTAGAGCTTCAAGACTCAACTTGATCACCTAGATAAAAGAATACACAGCACAATAACACCAGACAAAGTATCTGACCGTAATTGCGGGATCAATATGCCCTTAGGACATGACGCCGAGATCATCGTGATGGTTCGTCGCACCACCAAGTGCCGTGGTGTGGCTCCTGGCCCTGGGGAAATGCGGGGACGCCACCAATTGGCGGCATCTGTGGATATTGAAGGACGGGAGCAGAGTCCAAGACGGGCAGGAAGAAGGGGACGACGAGGACTTGGGATTCGTGGATTTGAGATGAGACCGGGGGAGGGCGCAGAGGCTCACCGTGGAGTCCGGAGCCCGGAGCGGAGGGTGGAAAGACGCGCCGAAGTTCCTAGCACGGGACGTAGAGAGATGAACTGATGAGAATAAAGTCTAGAGTCAGGTGAGCGGATAGAGACAAGGTCGGTGTAAGTTGAGAGGAGAGGGCGCACCCCCTGGAACCCCACGAAGGCTGTATTTAGCCGGGTGGGCTACAGGCTAGTTATTAACCCGCCAATCGAGCCATGCCAGGGTGTGCCCCGGTCAGTAAGTGGCATACAGGCAGTAACTCTACAGCACTAGCTTGAGAAAGCATGATGTGTCTGCTGTCCGAGCCGGGCGAATGACGCCGCAGGGTCATGGGCCTTTTGGGACGAGCTTGCAGAAGCTGCCATGTCATGAGAGATGGTGGGGTCGAGAGGGGAAAGGATGAAGCTGGATCCAATGACGAAGACGTGTCGAAGGCGGTTGAATTGTTCTGGTCTGAGCTTCGTGGGATGCTAAAGTCGTGAGGATGAGGTTCCATGATGGGAGGTGGAGAGTGAGACCATGGTCTCTTGTGTTACCCATTCTGATTCAAAGGGAGCCCTTTTTCCGTCGAGGAATGTTCTCTTGAGTTGATTCCCCTCAGACACGGCCAATTGAGCCAAAACACTCTACTCTATTCATCATATTCTCACCTACAACACCATGCATCTGCGCGATGGCATGTGGCTGCCCGCCGAGGGCGTCCGCACCGAGTATGCCGAGGACGTCTACGAGATCACTCCCCAGGAGGACCAGCAGGCATTGAACCTGCTGTGCCCGGTCAGGCACATCAACTCCCGCGGCGACACCCTCAACCAGCCGACCGTGACCCTCGACATCAAGGCCGAGATGGACGGCATCATCTCCATCGAGTCGACACACTGGGCCGGCGCCCAGAACAAGGGCCCTCACTTTGAGCTCTTCCCCGACGGCAAGCCTTCTGTCGAGGGCAAGATCGTCAAGAGCGACAAGGGCACGACTCTGCAGTCTGGCTCCCTGTCTGCCACGGTCCATCCCGACACTCACAACTTTGAGATCAAGCTGCACAGCACCGACGGCTCCAAGCACCTCACGACGCTGGGCAACCGCAGCACCGGTTTCGCCTACACGCCCGGTCCCAGCACGCCCATGCAGCTGGGTGACATGCGAGACTTTAAGCACTACATGTTTATGCAGACGACCCTCTCGGTCGGCGAGTCGGTCCATGGCCTTGGAGAGCGCTTCGGCGCCTGGAACAAGGTCGGCCAGAACGTGGTTCTTTGGAACGCCGACGGTGGCACCTCCAGTGACCAGGCTTACAAGAACGTCTCGTTCTGGATGAGCAACCGCGGATACGGAGTCTTCATCGACAACCCCGGCCGTGTGGACATGGAGATTGGCAGCGAGCGATGCTGCCGAGTCCAGACCACCGTCGAGGGCCAGCGCCTCAAGATGTACATCATCTACGGCGACGGTCCCAAGGATGTGCTCAAGAAGTACACTACCCTTACTGGCAAGGCCAACAAGGTGCCCAGCTGGAGCTTCGGTCTCTGGCTGACCACCAGCTTCACCACAAACTACGACGAGGCCACCGTCAACTCGTTCCTCGAGGGCATGAAGGCCCGCGGCTCGCCCGTCGACGTCTTCCACTACGACTGCTTCTGGATGAAGGGTTTCCGCTGGACAGACTTTGTCTTTGACGCCGAGCGATTCCCGGACCCCAAGGCTCAGATTGCACGACTCAAGGAGAGCGGCCTGTGCAAGAAGGTCTGTGTCTGGATCAACCCCTACATCGGCCAGGCTGGCGAGGCCTTCAAGTATGCCGCCGAGCGAGGTTATCTCCTCAAGCGCAAGAACGGCGATGTTTGGCAATGGGATCTGTGGCAGGCCGGTATGGGTCTCCTGGACGTCACCAACCCCGAGGCTTGCGCTTGGTACGTCGAGTGCCTCAACGGCCTCTTCGACAAGGGCGTCGATGCTCTCAAGACCGACTTTGGCGAGCGTATCCCCACGCTCGATGTCCAGTGGCACGACCTCAATGTCGACCCTCACAAGATGCACAACTACTACGCCTTCCTCTACAACAAGCTTGTCTACGAGGCCGTGCAGAAGCGCTTCGGCAAGGACGAGGCTGTCCTCTACGCCCGTGCTGCCTGTGCCGGAACTCAACGATTCCCTCTTGTCTGGGGCGGTGACTGCGAGTCAACTCCTGAGGCTCTGGCCGAGTCCGTCCGTGGCGGTCTCTCCATGGGCCTGAGCGGATACTCCTTCTGGAGCTGTGATATCGGCGGCTTCGAGGGTTATCCTCCTCCATGGATCTACAAGCGATGGGTTGCCATGGGTCTTCTCTGCAGTCACAGCCGTCTCCACGGTAGCAACTCTTACCGTGTGCCCTGGACCGTCGACAACGACGACCAGACCGAGGAGGGCTGCTCCAAGACCCTCGCAAAGTTCACGGCGCTCAAGACGCGTCTGATGCCGTACATCTACGCGCAGGCCATGGAGTCGATCGAGGGCGGTATCCCCATGTCCCTCCGATCCGTGGCCCTCGAGTTCCCCAACGACCCGACAGCCTGGTACCTCGACCGCCAATTCATGGTCGGGTCCCAGCTGCTTGCGGCACCCGTCTTCGAAGAGTCGGGCGAGGTCGAGTTCTACCTGCCCAAGGGCAAGTGGACGTCCTACTTCACCAACGAGGTCAAGACCGGACCTGGCTGGTTCAAGGAGAAGCACGCCTTTGGCACGCTGCCTCTGTACGTCCGCGAGAACACCATCCTTGTCCTCGGCAGCCGCAAGCAGGTCGGAGCCGCCTACGACTACGCCAACGATGTCGAGGTTGCTCTTTACCAGACTTCCCCTGGCGCCAAGACAACGGTTATCGACGGAAACGGCAAGGTTGTTGCCGAGCTTACTGTTGGCTCTGACGGCAAGCTTGAGGGCGCTCAGGCTCTCAAGGGTGATTTCAAGGTTGTGGAGAAGGGCCGCGACCTTGAGGGAGATGCTCCCGTGTCGATTGAGGCTCTGTAAAGGATTGGGTTATGGATTGAATGGCACTTGATGAATTACATAGAATGAAAGTCTACATAGTTTAATGATATGATTTATGATTTCATATTTTTACGATTGCATTGCCATTGATATGTTTAGTGATTGTTAACCCAAGTCAAGTCAATTGAAGAGATGAGAGCGCAACATCGGCACTCTCCTGGACTCTCCATCTAGACCACTAAGTCAAAAAGGCTGCATGAGGCCAGGGGGTGGGGGCTTCAGAGCCACTCAACAGAAATAACACACAACTGAAGCCATCTAGACCACATGGGGTAATTTTCGCCAACCACTTTACCATCAGGCCTTTCAACAATACCATCTTCCAATCATGTGCTATCCTCGACCCAGTGGTCTGGTCATTGGTCATGGGTAAGATCGCTTGAACGAAGGATCAAACCCCCGGGCGATTCCGGAGAGTCGCGAGGGCCCGGCGTCCGTGGTCTGGGACACTCTCGCTAGAAAATCTCTGCCTACCTTGTGATGAAGCCAATCCCTCGCCATGACAAAGCCTGCCCCCGCCCACATTCCTCCCTGAAGCCCTTACCCAGTTCCAGTATTGCTTTCAGCCTCCTTTTGGCGGAGCTGGGCTAGAGCCATGAGGGTTGCCGGAAACGGCAAACAGGACGGCCCATGTGACCTTTGATTGGGTGATCCCGGTGGGGCTCTCGGTGAACGAGCCCCGCCGGGCTTCGGTCAACTCCCGTGTAAGACCCGGTCCCTCCCTCTGAGCCTCAACTCTTCCTTCTCATAATGGGAGTGTGACTTTGAAAGGATAAAATGTGTTTGACCCGCTAGATCTCCCTCATTAAAGTTGAATCTACCCGGCATCCCTATTTAACCGGAAGCTCGTGCCACGCATGACTCCACACGCTCATGATCCGTTCTGCCGGTGCCGTTTTGGCTGAGTTACCACTCGTCTGGTTACGGGGCGGCACAGAAGCTGGACTTGGCGATCGTTTTTGCATGGAAGTGATCCTATATTCATGGATCAGCTTGTTTACTTGCATGTTTTCTCACGAGTTCGTGTATCGACTGTGCCGCCCCGTTGGGCCATTCCAGAACAAACCTTCAGGGAGGCGACAGGGTTTGCTCGATGACAGGAAGCAAGAAATGTACGATGCCATCATTAACATCCGAATGTCTATCACCAGGACTGTCAGTCAGAGGCTAAAATCAAGAATATCTTGGTGGTGTTTTGGTCATGTTACAAGCAGGCATTCTCCCACGATACACTGAGGCGGAGATCTCCCAGCGCTGAATGGGATGATCTACCCTGCAATAGACTGCTACACGCCACCAAGGATAGAGGAACCAAGCTATTGGGTTTTCCACGAGTAGCTTCAATTATTTCGACGACTAATTGAGACAGTTTGTTCGGCTATTCGAGCTTCAGGGTAATTCCAAGGTCAATATTGAACGTAATAGGGGCGATGTTTTGTACATCACCCAAATTATTGAAAATGCCGACGAGATCATTATTGCAAACAATAATCTAGATTTGAGGTGACTATCATACACAAACAGATTCAAAAAAGCATGACAATCTCTGAGACAGAGGACAAGCATCGTAGAAACCTTCTGGAGTTGATCTTGTGTGTATTTTTAGGTCCGGAATCACAAGCAACTGGTTGATGACACCTCATGAACTAACCGCAAGACGTATACCAGGAAGTACTTGCTTATTCTCTGTAATATGCCGGATGGGACAGTAGCATCACAAGTACCGTCTTTGAATTCGTTCTGGAACATGTATGTGCATGGTGGTTCGCTGCGCCAAGCGTAGTATTGCCACTCAAGGAGACCAGGGTAGCAAGACACAGATTTCAATCTTTCACGATGCAAATCATGAAACTCCCATGCTCAAATGGCCCATTACGCCAAGGACATGGACTTGCATGCAACAATGGGTTGCAGCTCTTGGTGGCCGGTGGTAACCACACACTCATCTCAGACGTGGCCGTATTGCTACTCTAGAGATCAGCATTATCTGCATCCTAAACTCGGATGACCGAGTAGCTCGATCACCGATGGATTGACCGAAAACTTCGCCTGCTCTGAATCTGATATGATGTTGCTGTCAAAGTCGGGCAAGCCGGGGTTCGGGTCATAGGAACTCGTTCTCTGCTGCGATTGGCCCGCATATAAAACACACGAGCATCAAAGGTTCCTTCGCAACAAGTTCCATGGAGACAGCTTTTAGCCGGAGTCTAGGTCCGTCTTCCCGGCCCCACCGTGCCGGGACCCTGGCCCGTTCTACGTCCGGCACACGGCATGCTGTGGCTGACGGACGGCAACGGAACTGGTCAGATCATAGGCGTGTGGTTCGGCTCTCGAACGCCTCCTGCCTTGGCTGCTTGGCGTTAACGATGGAGGCTGATTCGATTCAAACCCGTTCGTTAGACGACATCCACTGACTCGACTGTGCTCTTACAGGCTGGGTAATACTGTTCACCACTTTACCCGGCGACGGTGAGACGGTGACGGCTGACAGCCGGCACGTGGAGGTATTAGCTGTCCCAGCCGCTCGGGGCCGACGATGAATCGCCTCAGGGACAAGGTGCAGAGCCCTGCAGACCCGTCACGACACTGGATCGAGACACCACAGAGAGCGTCGGCCGAAGCCGGGGGTGAGTGGAGATTTGCATCTCGACCTTGGAGACGGGCCGTTTTCTTTTGCCCTGCTCGTCATGTGCCAGTCGCAGTTCGCAGCGCGGCTAAAGAGAATAGACGCTGGAGCCCGTCAACCTTGCGTGATGGTCTGTCCTCTGGTAGCATGACGGTGCGGAGATGCCCACGGGGGGTCCCCTGGGGAAGTAAAGTTCTGTGGGTCAACGGAGATCAGGAGGAGACAGGCAGCGTAGCATAGCATGTCGAAAAGACGGACCTGGGCGAGCTTCGAGAATGGAGCCATGGGGAGTCTTGATACAAATAGAGTCGAGGGACCGCGTTCTGAGCCGACTTTTCCTCTCACATCGACCATCGACTACAAGATTCCTGGCATTCTTGTCTCTTATTCACATACACAACTACAACAACTACACACAACTCGATAGAGTTGGACCCTCAATATGGGAAAAGCCTACAATATTGGCCTGGCTTGCTTTGCAGCCATTGGGTACGCACACTCACCTCTCAACAGACCAAAACACCACTCTAACAACTTTCTTCAGCTCTTTCCTTTTCGGATATGATTCCGGTGTGATGACGGATGTCATTGCATCCAAGAACTTCCTCAACTTCTTCGACACGACAGACACATCGCCCATCGTCGGTGCCATCAACTCAACCTTCAACGGCGGAGCCGTCTTTGGTGCCCTCTTCGGAGGTGTCATCATGGACAAGTACGGCAGAAAGATGACAATCGGAATCGGCGCTCTGATCTGCACCGTCGGCGGTGTTCTCCAAGCGGCGGCCTACCAGTAAGGAGAGATCTGCGAGCCATCATGGTCTGACCTGCTAACCGAGTTTTCTAGTCTTGCTATGATGTTGATTGGCCGTATCATTGCAGGATTTGCAATTGGTCTTCTTTCCATGAGTGGTAAGTTCCCCGTTTCCCCATCTCCGCACTCTGGCTTACATGTTCCCCAGTCCCCGTCTACCAGTCTGAATGCGCTAGCCCCAAGAACCGTGGTCTCATCGTCGGTCTCGCCCAGCAGATGATTGGTGTCGGTTTCATCGTTTCTACATGGATTGGCTACGGAAGTCACCACGTAGGTGACCACTCATCCTTCCAGTGGCGGTTCCCCCTGGCTTTCCAGGCCCTCCCCTCAGCCCTCCTGTGCGTCGGCATGATGTGGCTCCCAGAGACCCCCCGACATCTCATTGCCTCTGACCGCTTGGAGGAAGGAATGAAGACCCTCCGCAAGCTTCATTATGATGGCCACAATGACGAGTGGGTCAAAGCCGAGTTCCAGGAGATCAAGATGACCATCGACGCCGAGAAGGCTGCCACCGCCCCCGGATGGATGGTCATGTTCCAGGTCCCTCAATGGAGGAAGCGTCTGGCTCTTGGTACCCTGGTTCAGGTGTTTACTCAGTTTACTGGTACGTATATGTGGTGAAAGTCGCCAAAAACACCACACCCAAATCTGGCGATACCTCGACAACCACAATTCTGACCCATAGAACAGGAATCAATGTGATTGGCTATTACCAGACGATCATGTACGAATCATTGGGCTTCACTGGAAGCAAGAAACTGCTCGTTGCCGGCATCTACAACTGTTGCGGTCCTATCGCCAGTAGGTTTTTCCTATATGAAGCTCCCCACGGGGCTCCCCACAACTCCAGCAGCTTACTAACCACTCCCAGACTTGTTCTTCATCACCTTTATCGCTGACAGAATCGGCCGAAAGCGTCCCCTGATCTACGGTATCCTGGCCATCACCGTTGCCCTGATCTGCGAGAGCGCCATCAACAGCCAGAACGTCGACGGTGAGAAGACAGGCCTCAGCATTGCTGGTGTTGCCTTCCTCTTCTGTGTCACCATCATCTTCTCCCTCTCTTTCGGCCCCGTGAGCTGGACTTATATGGCCGAGATCATGCCCTACCAGATCCGTGGAAAGGGATGTGCCTTTGCCACCGGTATCGGCAACTGGCTCGTTGCTACCTTCTGGGCCCAGGTCAGCCCCTACGGTCTTAAGGAGCTTGGCTGGAAGTTCTACTTCCTCTTCGTTGGTATGTTATATTCAACTTTACCATATGAAACAACCAACTAACGTGAAACAGCCTGGAACCTCGTCATCACCCTCCCCGTCCTCCTGTTCTTCTTCCGCGAAACCAAGGGACTTTCTCTCGAGGAGATTGATCTCATGTTTGGCGACCGTGCCCTGGGCAACCTCCCCAACGATATCGAGAAGAGCGCTGTCATGGGTACCACCAGCCTCGCCCACGAGGAGGCGCCCGAGAAGACGACTGCTTAAGAAACCGGATTATATGTACAACGAACTATGGGACGTAATGAGAAGTCACGGCCGACAGAAAACTAAGATATAGACCTGTTGGACAGATCTAGAGCTAGGATATAATAGGTAGCATGAGCGAATGAGACTACGAATTTGCACAGTTTCAGATATATCTGTTCACATCTGAATCCGTCACTGCTTCGAGACCGAGCTTGGCAAATGCATGTGACCAAGTAGACTTCATTTGGCTTTCGCTATGAGATGAGATATTTAATGCCACAACTTGACCACTTGATGGACGTTCATTTAGAGTTCCGAACAAGAGTACGAAGAATTAGAGGAGGCCTTGTCAACTCTTGGCATAAGGATTAAATAAACTAAGAGACTCTGTATAAGAGCTCTTTGCCTTGTCTTAGACAAATTCCTCCTAAACCAGGGTTGCTCTTCTATAATCTAATGAAGAAATGCTTATGAATTTATGAGAATGACTACCTAACCTGGGGAGATTCCCGGCCCGATGAATTGGTGCGCTAACTTAATATGCATAGACATAGTTGGCTTCCAGTTGTTTTCCATCGCTATATGCTTGGTCAATGGTCCATCTCCCACGATGGTGAACAGACAGATCGGTATTAACACGACTCATCTCGAGGAAAGGTAGAGAAGATACCAGATGATCCCACGCCATTCAGGAGCGCATCGTGTTCTTCGGCAAGGAGCTCCTTCAGGCCAGACAGTTCTTCTTCCCCCAGTTGCCCCCATAGAGCCCTCTTTACGAAAGAGAGAGATCCAGGGGCCAAGTAATCTTCCAGAAAGATGCAGACCTGCCCAACACCCTGGCCAGTTCGCATTCCTTTGAGCACATTTCCCTCCATTTCGTCGGCATCAAAGTTCTTGGGGCTTTCTTGTCCGCCCTTTCTTGTGCGACAGGCGGCATAGACATACTCCATTCTGAGAGGGGAGAAGCCAACGATGAACCTTTTAATCTCCAATCCTGACTCATCTGAGTCATCTGACGTCTGGATCCCAAGACTCGCTCTCACTTTCAGCCTATGCACGGACTCAGGGGTCAAACGTCTGACCTCAAACACTCGAGAGAGAGTTGGGAGAAGGGCGTGGGGGCCAGTGGGTTTCATGACCAAGCTTTGATCCGAGACGGCATTGCCCTCTGTCTCTGGATCCCACATATCATTGAAATGTTGTCTTGAAATATTGTCCCAAAACCTGCGAGAACAGCGGAGCCCCCGTGCTTTGGGGATCCTGTCGCGGGTTGGATGGCAAGCTCTTCTCGAAAGCGCTTGAAGGTGCCATCCTTCATCAATCTGGCGATATCATCGCCCTTCCCGTCCCAAGTCAGTTCGCCTGTTTGTACCCGATATTTAATACAGTCATGGGGAACTTTGAGATGCAAAAAAAAACTTGAGATCGAGCCCCATGCGTACCATGTGTACTCGAGGGGGCATCCCGTCGACTGGGCTCGTAGATAGATGGTCCGAAGCAGGTGCAAGTGGACCATTCTGCTTCTCTTCCGAGGGGACTGGATCACTTTGAAATCCAGTGTCAGTCTCATTGTCAGTCTCGGGCAGTTCTCCCTCAAACTCCAACCTCGCCTGCCCAGGAACGCACGTCCTGGTACAGACGGCTGTCGAGCAGGGGGGCTTCTTTGAGCTTAGCCTAAGTGCCCCGTATATAGTATATGAGCATCGATGTAGAGCAGGGCGTGTTCTAGTATACTCAGAAGGAGATGTGGAAAGGTGATGAAGAGGGTGAGGT